>JADRCD010234500.1:38535-52325 GCA_019843815.1 Montemys delectorum
ATACATTGCAAAGTCCAGCTGACTTTTGTCTCTTATGTACTTAATAAACTGTTGCCTTCTTCTCTTTAGTGTTTTAGCTCCCTGATTCCCTGTGTGATTCCTAGGCCTATAGTATATCATGATCTAGATTTCATACTGTGATCCCAGCATGTGTGTGTGTGTGTGTGTGTGTGTGTGTGTGTGTGTGTGTTTTGTTTTATTTTTGATTTTTTTTTTTAAGACAAGGTTTTTCTGTGTAGCCTTGGCTATCCTGGAACTCACTCTGTAGACCAGGTTGGCCTCTAACTCACAGAGATCTGTCTTCCTTTGCCTCCAGAGTGTTGGCATAGGCTACTGCTACCAGCCCAAGTACATTTTAAAAAAAAAGTCTTAGGATATTTTTGTGGACTTTTCATATCAGAGAGGGATCTTTCATATGACTTACACAGTGTAATTTTTCTGACATTAGCAACTCATGAAATTATTTAGTTGGATAATGATAATTGCCTCAGATATTTGTATTCTGTGTGTGCTTTATGAGTTTCTCTCAGAATTTTTGTACTTCAGCCACAGAGCCTGCTTTTCTTTTCTGGCCCCAGGGTCTCTGCTCACCGTCTGAGTTGGAGCAAAGCATGGCACGATTTACCTCCTTCAGTTGATTTTATAAAAAGCTCTGATCTCCATCACACTAGAAACAGCTTTTATCAGGTCAGCGAAAATCAGACCTTTCTACAACCCATGCTCTCAAAAGCATGCTCAACTCTTATAGAACTTAGCACAGGTTTGTTTCCATGTTTGATATTTTCTGATGTATGCTGATTTTTTTACCTTTAGTTGAGATTTATTGATTTACTCAATACTGTTATATTGTATATATTATATTCTAGGAATTACATATTCAGCAATGATCAAGAGAGTTGGCCACTTTCTCTCATAGGCTTCACAGACTACTTAAAATATTTGGACATAATAATATAAGAAATGAGTGAAGATTGTAGTTTTAGCATGAGCTGCTTAGCAAAATCAGTAAACCAGAACAACATGGAAACAAATACAACACTGTCTTTGGTGTAATGAGCATAAGAAATTTACCACTTTAAAGGGAATAATTGGGATGAGTATTAAATGGTGAAAGCCATCCATGTGTCTATCATCCATCCACCCATCCATCCACCCATCCATCCATCCACCCACCCATCCATCCATTCATCCATCCATCCATCCATCCATCCATCCTTCCATCCATCCATCCATCTATCGATCCATCCACCAATCCATGTGTTTATCATCTATCCATCCACCCATCCATCCACCCATCCATTTATCTATCCTCCCATCCATGTGTCTATCATCTATCTATCCATCCATCCATCCATCCATCCATCCATCCATCCATGAGAACAGCCTCCAAGTATGTGGTTTCCCTACATATGCAGATACCTTGCACACAATTTGAAATAAATCATACTGCTAAAGGAATGAAAAGTTTGATAGATGAGTGTGGGTTCAGTGGATGGAACAACAAACACTTCTAAATGTAAAAATGAAAATTATTTTATGGCTATAGATTTGAAAATGTCTAGAAGAGGGAATTAGTACACACTCAGATAAGAAGTGGATAAGAAAGTTTTTCATTTTCTCAAAGACATTTCTAGAACTAAAAAAAAAACAAAAAACACCACAATACAAATGGAGTATACTTCTTTCTTTTTAATGTTTACAACATAGAGATTTGATATGGGGTTGTGTTTTTCTTTGTAAAATAATTTTTGTGTTCTATATTTGGTTTAGAAATACAGTTATGTAATAACATGGCTAGTAGATCAGAAATTAACATTTTCTAGCACATTCTCTGACAAGATAGGGCTTTCATGTGAAGCAATATAGTCTTTTAATATAGTCTTTCTTGGAGAGAAATGATAAAAGGAACAGATGGTACTCTTCTAAGATGGACCCTGAAGCACTCTTCAGATTCAAAAGAGAAGTTTCAGAAACAATAACTTGAACAACTTTCCAAGCCTGTACATCTCTGTTATCTGTTTATCCTTCCGATGTAAAAGATAAAACACAAGAAAAATCACACACTAGCCATACTGGCCCTCTAATTTTGTTTCTTATTCAAATACACTTAATGTTTCTCAATCTTTTTATTTACTATGTGTACATGTGTGCTGCTCTTGTTTTGTTTTGCTGTATTGCTAGTGAGAAATTTTGTGAAAATGAATCTGTCTAGGGCCCAGTTTTGTTAGGCTTGAAAAAGTTCATGGGTTAATTCCAATTAATCATGTCTTCAATTCAAGACTGATCATTGGCCTCTATATTTGCTGTCAGTTCTTGCAAAGGGGATGCAGATCCACTGGTTAGGAGGAAGCCTCGCTCTCTTTGTTAGGCACAGTAGCCAGTGGTATCTTCACACAGGCCAATAACATCTGTCAGCTTGTATGTCATGAAAATTTTATGGGGATTACATATTGAGCTTACATATAAAAGGAAACTGGATGCTCGCTTCTATATTTTTCTCAGAAGCCATCCTACTTCTCAATGTTCTGCTTCCCCTTATACTGAGATTCATATGTAAGGACCAATGGAATAAAGCTATCAGCAAGAAAATTAGACCATGATTTTTTTTTTTAATGAAGGAAATTCTTTGTTGTCTTTCATAGCCAATTCCAAGGTTGGTGGGAGTTGGTAAAATTGTCTTTGATTACATTGTCATTACTTCTCAGATTTTGATTTTTTTTTTAAGGAAAAGGCAATATATGTTTTTTTTTTCAAGAGTTCTGAGATGCACTGTAAGACAGTATGAACACTGGGAAGAGAATGAAAGTGGACAGAGGCTCCTGGGTGATGTCAGTGTGAAAGATATGTTATTTGGGTTATGCTTACAAATGCACCTCGTAAACACAGTGACAGAAGTTGACTGTCACAGGATCCAATATGTAAGTCCCAAGACCATTATCTTTGCATAGACAAGGACCTTGGATCAAGGAAATATTACATAGCCTGTTTGAATCCATGTAACTAGCTAGGAGTAGGACAATATTCTTTGAAGGTTATTGATTTCATATTATCTCTCAATATGAAAATGATAATGTAAATTGATTTCATGAAATTACATATATCTTCCTTAAATATTTGTGCTTCATTACTCAAATGCCATGATCCCACTGGCCATTTAAATAGAGGCACTTACATAGTAATTTAAGACTAAAGATTCATGTCATTCTATACCCCACTAGCTGTACTTTAAAAACACTGAGACTAGAGTAGTGTGTAATAAAGTGATTTGTGAAGAGTTGAAGCTTTATTCTAATTAATGCATAGAGTGATCTGTTTAGTTTAATTTAAATTATTTTTTTAATTGGAGACATTGCCTAGAGTATCTCAATTCTGAGATCCCCTGATTTTGTCTTGTGAATACTAAGACTAGAATTAAAGTTTAAATAGATACATATTGATGCCTGTAAACTCAGATAAGCTTCTGAATAAAATCTTAGAAAACATCTCTGCAGTTTACATAGAAAGAATTTATTGCTGGCATATATGATTTTCCAGGGGACAGGGGTATGCTACATGTGTTTTCTTCATGCTCAAACTCCCTATTAGGGGCCCCCTTCCCATTCTCTGTTCTGGCACGCATTCTCAATAAAATTTGGCTGCCCTGCTTTCTTGGCCACAAAGTTTACAACGAACTCACAAGAATTCAACTTCTGAACACACTGAGTCATCTATGGAGTAGGAAGCCAATCAAAAAACTTGGTCTGGATTTAGAAAATTGAAAGTGGGGAAGGAATGAAGCCCTTTCCTCTGAGCTCCCAAAGCCCAGGAGCTGCTATTGAGCTACTTCCCCCAGGATAATCAGCCTGAAAGATAAAATCTGTCTCATACAAAATAATCAGAGATAAGAGATGGGGGAGAATCCATAGGATATGCTGACTGAGTCAGAGTCCCAGGTCTCAACTCCACCTCTGCAAACTTCCAGAAGTTCATCCAGACATTTAGCTACATGACTGTCTTTCCCTTATTTCTTCTGATTTAACTCAAGGTGGATTTCTGTAAAAGTTAGGGAATCAATTGCAGACAAAATATACTAACTCATCAGTGAAAAACGAAAAGCAGTTTTTAGAAAGGATCTTAAGTTTTCTGTCATTACATGCTGGACAGAGATGCATGCTTAGAAACTGCATATTCAGTGTTTGATTCCCAAATGACAGCATGCCAATCAGTGGTCTTCAGAATACAATAGGGCTACCATTTCTGGGTCTGTAGATACTCTGGTCTTCCAGTTGATAGTGCCTCAGTTCTCATATTCCTTAACCTGGAATACCTCCATCACAGTGTGTGCATTCTTTTACATTTTCCAAATCAGTGCTTGGCGGACGTTCCTCTGATGATAGAAGTTATGTGCCTTCATCCTAATGGGAAAGGAAACAGAGAAAACTAGTGTAGGATTCTAATGGTGAGGCTTAGGGGGAAAATTAAATGGTAGGAAAACACATCCAGTTCTTGGAAATTGTACAAATATTGGTTATTACTTAAGTTATTTACAATCTTTGATAATACAACTGAGTTGTTTCTCTCTAAAGATCTTTTGAAATTCTGATCACTGAAGCCTGGAAATGGAAAGCTTTTGATGATGTGGTCTTGGAAATGGAGCTAAGCTATGAGGAGAGCTTACTAGGTTAACATGAGCATACATCTAACATCAGTGGTCCCTTTATAAGGAGAGGAATGTTTGGACATAGAGACACATAGACATCACTCTTGGGAAGATGGAGGCAGAGGTAGCATGTTGCATCTTTGAGAAAGGAACACCAAAGGCGGAATCCAATTCAAAAGGAAAGAAGGGTCCTCCTTCTTCTAGAATTTTAAGCACCAGTGTGATTGATAATGGATTGGAAATTAGGCTGGGTACTTACAGGTTCTTAGCCTCTCATTCAAGGAATTTAATATAAGCCCCCACACACTACTAAGTAGCAAGGAAAATTTACTTAAAACAAATCTATGAAGTCAACCAGATTCCACTGTATGGGGAGTAACTCCAGAAATGAAAATTCTCAAAGGCCTCAATTATTGTTTGAAGATTCCTTGTAAAGGGTTTAAGAGAAGGGGAGGGGGTTGGTTACTAGGGGCATAGTCCTCGTTTTTCATCTTCAGATTAAGTAATTTCTTGACTGTGTCTATTTCTTACTATAATACATTTGATTTTAATCAAGTTCATACCCAAATTTGCAAAAGTATAAGATGTTAATTAAGGGATTGTAGTGGTAAATTTTTAACCCAATTTACCAAATCAATTCACTACTCAATTAATTGGTATACAAGCCACTCACCTAGAATAGGCAGATCTACCACTACACTATTCTATTCCCATCTATTAGATCCCATATGACTTGCGATTTCTCCAAGCCATGTGCTTCAGTTCCATCTTCCTTCTACCTTGTCCTCCTCCATTGTCCTCTTCTCTAGTCTCCTCCCCCTGTCTCCCCTCTCCCCTTCTCCCCAAAACTTTTCACTTCCACCTTCCCTCATGCTGCTCAGCCATCTGCCTTAGTCTTTATTTGAAAAGTTAAGGAGGGGAGAAGGTTCACAAGGCACCTGTATATGTGATTTGCTCCTCCTCTGCAGTGCTTTCCAGGAGAGGAGAATTAGCATCAAAATACAAGACCAGGGCTATCTATAACGGGATTTCCCCTCAAAGTTCGATATAATTTCATGTGGACCCCAAAGAAATCTAGATTGGATCAGCATATTGCCTATAGTTCCAGGACTGAATTATAAGAAGTGTTTGAATAGAAATGGGGTGTTGTGAAAGTGTTGATGGGCAAGTAACCTTATTCAGTATGCATACTGTTGAAAGCAGTATGTATAGCCTGATATGGCTTGGGTGTTCTAGGATTGACAATTTGTTACTAGATGTATTATTCTGAGAGGGTTATGCATATTGTCCAAGCCAAGTGGAGTCCCATATTGCTAAAATGTTCCCTATGCTTGTCTCCTTCATGAGTCCTCTTACACGATTTTAATCTCCTTGCACCCAGGAGTATAAGAAAATATGCTTCTCTTGTCATAACCCTCAAAGTCTGTGACTGGGACTTCCTCTAGGAATTAACATTGAAACAGAACCCATGAAAAGGAATCACTGGAAGCAGACTCCAAGGCAGTGTAGTGGTAGAGTATTTACTGTGGAGAGCTGTCAAGACCCATATCTGTGGAAGGATGGAAGAGAAATGGGATTTAGCGTAGTGAGAAGTCAGGCTATAATACAGGCTCAGCTGAGCTAGCAGGCCCAAGAGTTCCATCAATCTTCATTCCAATCAGCCATTGGTTGCTGGCTGCAGTAGAAAGGATATGATTTTGGACAAGCTTTATCCCCTGCAGCTACGGCACTTCCAGAATAGGGTTACAATTTACATTGTCTATGAACAGTATTTCAAGCTGTTAGGACATCAACTTCTTCCTTGAGGGGGCACTTGAGTGACATCTCTGTGTTACCACATAAGTCTTGGAGTAGGTTAAAATAACATAAAAGTGAAGACAGAGGGCCAAGTAAGAAAGAACTGAAATATATGATCAAAACATTCTCACAAGGGGCTGGGGAGATGGCTCAGTGTTTAAGAGCACTCATTGCTCATGTAGAACACCAAGACACCCACGTAGCTACTCGCATCCACCTGTAGCTTTGGTTCTGGGGTGTCTGACATCTTCTTCTGACCTCTGTAGGCACTGCATCTCTGCAGCGACTGTACATGCATAGTGCACAATATATAACACGTAGGCAAGACACTAGAACAGAATCTGTGGGGCAGATGGTTCTCTTTAGGAAGAGAGTGGGTAAAGACAAGCAGGGGTCCAGAAGTTTGGATGTTCAAAGACAAGGGAGAACTGTAAACAGAAGAGCTGCCACAAGAAAGCTGAGTCTGAGTCAGTGGTAGTCTTTGTATTTGGTATGGGTTGATTGTGAAGTGTCCAATTATCCCCAGCTGGTGGTGCTGTTTTGGGAGGTTATAGAAACGTTATGAAAGGAGGTCAGGGTGGAGAAACAGGTGACTGGGACATGCCTTTGAAAGTTAGAGTTGGGTCCTGCTTTCCTCTCTGCTTCATTTCTGCTCTGAGGTAAACGTCCTCCTTCTTGAAATATCCTCACTGCTGTGATGTTCTGCTCAAGTAAATGGGACCAAGTAACAACAGAGTGATCTGCTGAGACCATGAGAAAGATATAGCACTCCTCCGGTTAATTTACATCCCATATTTTATAGCTTCAATAAGAAAACTCACTCACAAGAAAGTGTTTATGTTAGGGGTATTAATTTATAACTTGGGATGTGTGTTTTTGATAAAGGAAATCCTACTTTCCCTTTATTCTTTTCTTTCCTAACTCTAAAGACATGTGTTATCCTCAATGAGAAATTTGGATAACTCAGATAAATGAAGTCTCACCAAATCTTTACACTAACACAATTTAGAAAATGACCTTTTCTAAAAATAATAGAAGTAGATAGTGGAAGGTGAGCAAGTATTTTTAAGTTTTTTACCATCAGAGGATTGACCTAATTAAGATGTAAAGAAGCCAAATGGATAAAAAAGACCATTTAACAGGTCACTCTGTTCTTTTAGTGCATACCTTAAAAGTTAATAAACATGAAGCAGAACATTAACGCCTTACCATTTTTTCTGAAGGATTTTACAGTGAGATTATAAACATGGCCTCTGCTGGAAGATAAAGGACTCATTAAAGGAATAATATGTGTTCTTTACTCAGAAGATCATGCCAAGCTGTCTTGGGTTGTGACATTAGAAGGGATAATGAGAATCCGGCACACAGGCCAGATGTTCAGGCCAGCTTTGTCTTTTTAAATAAGAATACTCTTTTGCATCAGAGATACTTGTGCATATCTACCTTCTGAACTAGTAAGAAGCTAAAGGACAGAGACTCTTTTATATACTCTATGCATTTTCCCTTGTTTACAATAGTCATTTTAAGTAATACTGAACCAGGGTAAGAGAAGGTACAGTCCCTTGTAATTGCTGACTGAGGACTGAGGCAGCATGACAGTGAGTTAACTTACTCACCTGTGCTTGACTCATCCCTCGATGCACTTACAGTGTGATAAGAAGGACGCCGTGTTCAGAAGATGGTTATTTAGTAACCATGAATAATTAAGTCCAAGGTATCATGTTTATTTTGCTGTAATAGTATGTATTTTATTCAAGGCAATGTATAAAATTAGGCATCTACTTTAGTTCATAAGCTCAAGTCATGGTGAGCAGGACCAAATACAAGAGTTTTCATGGAATGTTATTATCTAAACTACCACATGAATTTTTCATAATTGAGAAAAAAATGAATGACACTTTAATTTGAGAAAATATTGGTTGTCAAGACAAATGGTTTGATTTTCTCAAGTACGAATTTATAAAAATATAATAAAAATGCATATATATATATATATATATATATATATATATATATATATATAGTCTGTGTGTGTCAAAAGTTCTACAATAAAACAAGATTTTTTTTCATTTTTCCCCTGCTGTGTTGTCAGCAGTTCTTACATATTCAAAAGAAAGATGAAAGATTCTTAAAGGGAAGGACTGTGATGTGGCTTTCTGTAATCATGTCACATATATTTAAATGGAATGTAGACAAGGCCCGTAGAGAGGCATCCAGGATGCCGTAGTATATTCTATCCCCTCAGTAATGTGGGTGTCAGGGCATGTAGAGAGTCATATTTTTTTTAGTCCAAAGAGAATAATTTCATAGAAAGTCCCTGATTCTTGACCCGTGCCCTCTGGAGTTGATGAGATTTAGGTGTCAGTTTTAGAGCCACTACCATAAAAGTCTGACATGAAGGACAAACTGCTGCCTAGCTACATTGCTGAGAAAGCAAGAAAACATGGGCCCTTTAGAAATGAGTGAGTCCACATTCAAAGTTACAGAGGCTGTATGGGAAGCAAGCTTTGGGGAAGGTGCTGGACACATAAGAAACATTGTACAGGGATGGCTTTCTGTGGGGCTAATGAAGAAGACAGCCCAACAGAATAAATCTGTAGGAGTTATCAGAAATCAAAGGAGTGTTCTACTGTCTGCTTCAAAGGCTTCTAAGAACATTTTCATTCATGAGGTACATTCTAAAATGTACTGAATCTGACTTGAATACATGTTCTAAATAGACATGAGAGAAATCTAATGGCAAAAAGAAAGTTTGGATCTGATGGCAGCAAACCACACCAGACTAAACAAGACTCTCCTCACCCTGTCTTGATTTCTGACTCAGCCCTGGATGTTCTGAAGGGAATGAAGAGCAGGCAATCATCCACCTAGGGAAGGTTAAAACAGGGTGGGCTTGCTCCCCATCATTACTTCTACTTGAAATGTTGTACAATCTTTAAGGCTGAGAATGAAGAAATGATACCATTTGTTGATGACCAAATCATGAAGCCTATTAGAATCCAAACACAACAAAGGAAAGACATTATAGCACTTAGAAACGTCACTAGGGAAAAAACATCATGTTATTGTTTGGGATGTTTTTTTGTATAAACAAGAGAATGTAAAAAAAATGAACAGTTCTAATCAATGCACTTTTTATAAGATTGTAAGAAAATATAGAGAAAGGAATAGAAAGAAGTAAGTTGTAAGATACGGAACCATCACTGACTTTTGGCTTTATACGAGCAGATGGTTGCTAAAAGAATGTTCACATTCATGTCTTTTCTTGTTTGTCTGTGTGTTTGTTTGTTTGTTTACTTCTAAGGACTAGGAATATTGCATGCAATGAAAGATCATGAGTTCATTGCACAAGTGATTAAAGTAGCCTGGTACACTTAAAAGGACCAGAAAAAAATGTGTATCTAGAGAAATAGACATGTAAGTAACTTTATTGCAATTTTTACCATAATTGAAAATTTTACGTAATTTACATATTTTTTAGTTTAAAATCTGGAAGGCTATACATCAACGGCTTGTGACACCTACACTTGGGAAAATTACAAGGCAAATGAATAGTGACAGAAAAAAAAAAAAACCCCAAACCCAGACCTTACCAATTATTGATAACTCTCCCTTTTAAATCTTTGAAAACATAAGGATGGATAATGTGATGACCTTCACCTTTTCTGCTTGTTCTGGGCTTTATTTCATTTGCCTGTACTTACCATGTGTGACTGATGTTGGTCAACATTTGAAAACTGTCAAGTCAAGCCTCTCAGGATAGATTTTTCACAAGTTGCTTTTGGGTCTCACAATACTCACAACTGTTTAGGGCTCTAAACTAAACCTGGGGCTGAGCCCTGTCTGCCTGTTTCAAAGCTCTCTTTGTTGACAGAGAGGTACACTTCAGCATGCTTTCCCAGGTCTAACTACACAGAAGGACACACACTTTCTCAGAGTGACCCTTAAGTAGAGCAGAGTTCCCTGGTTAAGAGAGTCAGAACCCCAGAGCCTCCATGAAAACAGCATTTCCCCTAGCAGAGCTCACATTTCCTGAGTCTGGCACAGTGCCTAGAAAAGGCCTTTCTAGTGGGTTCTCTGGTGTCATTGATGTCCTGTAGAATAAATGCTCTGAAGACCTTTGTCACAGCAGGCTTCCTGGGATGACCCTGTGGACAGGCTGGGCTCCTGCAGAAGCCCTGTCATTCTCATCTTTGGTGAAGTTGAGCCCAAGCATCCTCCTATCTCTCTTCTGTACTATTTATCTCTCTTGGCTCTTAGAAAAAGATTAATCTGGTATTGGAAAAAGTAAACCTCATTTTTTTCCTTTCTTTCCTTTTTTTTTTTTTTTTGGATGAAAAGTGAGGTACAATCATTATTGCATAGAGAAAAAAGGGAAGGCTTCTATCCTTTTATTGCTAAATGAATTAAACCTAAGTCCATAAGGAAAAAGCTTTGTCCTCTTTAGTTAGTGTAAGCCTGCCTTGTTATGAAAAGACCTGTTCCATCCTGTCATAAGGAGGAACCTGCCTGCTCTTTCAGCTCTCTGCAGCTTCTTCTTTGTCTCTCTTTCTCTCTGCATTATGCATATTGCTCTCTTAGTTTGTAATTTCAAAGTCCTTCTATTCTGCTGTCTTTCTTCCTCCTCTTAAATTTGTTCTCTCCTCCTTCTCTGATGTAAAAATAATGCCCCACAATGTGTTTTTTCTTTTTTATTAGATTAATTCCCCACAATGTGTTTTTTCTTTTTTATTAGATATTTTCTTTATTTACATTTCAAATGTTATCCCCTTTCCTGCTTTCCTCTCTGAAAATCCCCATCCCTTCCCCCACCCCTGCTCACCCACCCACCCACTCCCAATTCCTGGCCCTGGCATTACCCTGCACTGGGGCATAGAGAATTCACAAGACCAAGGGCCTTTCCTCCTATTGATGACTGACAAGGCCATCCTCTGCTACATATGCAGCTAGAGCCATGAGTCCCACCATGTATTCTTTGGTTGGTGGTTTAGTCCCTGGGAGCTCTGGGTGTACTGGTTGGTTCATATTGTTGTTCCTTCTATGGAGCTGCAAACCCCTTCAGCTCCTTGGGTCCTTTCTCTAGCTCCTCCACTGGGGTCCCTGTGCTCAGTCCAATGGTTGGCTGTGAGCATCCATCTCTGTATTTGTCAGGCACCGGTAGAACCCCTCAGGAGACAGCTATAACAGGCTTCTGTCAGCAAGCAGTTGTTGGCATCCATAATAGTGTCTGGGTTTGATGACTGTATATGGGATGGATCCCCAGGTGGAGCAGCCTCTGGTTGGTCATGCCTTCAGACTCTGCTCCACACTTTGTCTCTGTAATTCCTCCCATGGGTATTTTGTTCCTCCTTCTAAGGAAGACCAAAGTATCCACACTTTGGTTTTCCTTCTTCTTGAGCTTCATGTTGTCTGTGAGTTGTATCTTGGGTATTCTGAGCTCATGGGCTAATATCCATTTATCAGTGAGTGCATACTATGTGTGTTCTTTTGTGATTGAGTTACTTCACTCAGGATGATATTTTCTAGTTCCATCCATTTGCCTAAGAATTTCATAAATTCATTGTTTTTAATAGCTGAGTAGTACTCCACTGTGTAAATGTACCACATTTTTTGTATCCATTCCACTTCACACCAGTCAGAATCGCTAAGATCAAAAACTCAGGTGACAGCAGAGGCTGGCAAGGATGTGGAGAAAGAGGAACACTTTCCCATTGCTGGTGGGATTGTAAGCTGGTACAACCACTCTAGAAATCAGTTTGGCAGTTCCTCAGAAAATTGGGCATAGTGCTACCTGAAGACTCAGCTATACCACTCCTGGGCATATATCCAGAAGATGCTCCAACATGTAATAAGGACACATGCTCCACTATGTTCATAGCAGCCTTATTTATAATAGCCAGAAGCTGGAAAGAACCCAGATGTCTCTCAACGGAGGAATGGATACTGAGTTTTTTTTCTTTCTAAAACTGTCTCTTCAGATATTTCTGAGAGTCTAGCCTCAATATTTGGGTTCTATGGTGTTAACATGTAGCCCTTTCATGGAATGTGTGATTTGGGCGATGTGAGTTTTATTTACTGTATAAATTTCTTCTTAAACATCTCTGTTTTGATTGTTACTTTTTGTTCCAACTTTAAATTTGTAGAAAGGATTTAGGAGATATTTGCAATAGAACTGGCTTATAATAGATTTTTTTTTAATGCAATCTTGTTTCATGGTCAAGGTTATGTCAACCTGAAAACAATTAATGGAGGTACTGTCTCCACATTTCTATGCTTGTAGACAAGGTTAGGAACATTTGTTTTTGTCTATTCTGTAAGAGTTACTGCAGACTTGCCCTGAATCATCCTCAGCTAATTCTCTTTTGAGAAGGAGGACTTTATGTTCCCTTCATTGTAGCTTGCTGTTTTGTTCTTAACTTTTCTCATATGTCACAATATTTTGTCCTTATGAAAGCGAATTACACATTAAAATCTTGAAAGTAGCTCCCAACATTTAATGCAGAATTAGGACAGATGCACGACTCCTATGGGCCCACAAACAATATTCTCGGCACCCTACAGTTCATATGCTCTCTCGTTCAAAGACTCTCCCTGTCCTAACTTCTCCCAACTCTTCAGGGGAGAAAGGAAGAGCCACTAAGTGGCAGTGAAAGTGGCTGAAATGAAATTGGGTTCTCTGCATGTCCGCTATGGACAAACTTTAGTTTACAGAGTCAACTTTTTTAGTGTAAGCTTTTCGTGTGTTTCCAGAGCAGACTGTCTCTGTGAGTCTCTGTCAGTGTTCACTTTACTGCTTGTTAGAAGTTTGGATTTAAATAAATCCACAAGAGCTCACATAGAATTCCAGGACACACAGTCTGTTCCACATTCACAATGTGGATAGTGTGTGATTAACGCTGAAAAGAATGGTCCTTAAAGCAATGTTAGTTCTTCACTTTCTTAACAAGACAACAGCTAGACAGTCCCCATCGATACAAATCTTCTGGATTTCTTGGACAAGTATTTTCCCACCAGTATTTCTTTTGTCTCTCAAATAATTGAAGAAATATGAAAATAGACACAATGTGAAAATAAGTATATATTTTTTGGCCTCTTTGGCTCAGTATTAGGACATTTGATTATGCCACTGCATGGCCAATAATTCCTTACTTATGCAAATATGTTTTAAATTATTTATCTCTTTTATTGCTAATAGACAACTGGAATTGTGAAGTATTTGCTTTTAAAAATACTCTACTATGGGTTTTCTTTTAGTACTTAGTAAACCTACACGAAAACAGACACACACACACACATACACACATAAACATACACACACACACACACACACACACACACACACACACACACACAC
>JADRCD010234501.1:0-10559 GCA_019843815.1 Montemys delectorum
CTTTAGATGTTCTAAGACTCTCCCCCATTTTGTGGACTTCCTCTTCATCTGGTAGATTGTTAAGCTGTGCAGACACTTTTTAGTTTTATGAGGTTCCAATAGCCAATTGCTGGCCCCAATTCCTGGGCAAATGGTGTCCTATTCAAAAAGTCATTCCCTACACCTATATCCTGTAGGGTACTGTCTACATTTTCTTCTAACAATTTTAGGTTCGACATTGAAGTCTTCGGTCCATTTGGAGTTAGGTTTTGTGCAAGGTAATTGATATAGGTCTAATTTTATTCTTCCATGTGTGGATATCCAGTTTCTCTAGTACCATTTGTTAAAGATGCTGCCTGAAGTGGAAACTTAAGGATTCCTTGGAAAGTTAGTTGTGTTGGATGGTGTTTTACTGGGGCAAACACATGAAGGAGTGTTTTCCTGAAGTGGACACAGGGAAAGGATGTTTTGGTAAAGCAGACACGTGAAGGAATGTTTTGCTGAAGCAGACACAGGTGAAAAGATGTTCTGATAAAACAAGCACATGAAAGGATGCGTGATGAAGGAATCTTCGCTAACAACATGCATGCATTGGTCTGCCTTACATTGCATAGTTGAGCTCCATTTATTGGGACTCCATAGAGAGAAATGCACCAAAAAAAAAAAAAAAAAAAAAAAAAACCTTCTGGTGGTGTGCTGCAGTTTCTTGCCACTTCTGTGGACTAAACTGATTGGCAGAGTGTTGTCAGCTGAGACAGACTCATGTGCTGAGGCAAGACCTGTGGAGGAGGTCACGTGATGTTTGGAGGGAGTATAAACAGGACTCAACAGACTGTGGGGCTTTCTTGTAGAGCTGGCAGTGCAATGTTTCTTGGTCTCAAGTCTTTGCTGATCTTTGCTTCATGGAGAGAGGCATAGTTGAGAACTTCTGGTGGTGTTTCTGCTAGTCTGATGACTCCTGCCAAATCGTCTGGGCTGTCTCTGCTCAGTAGCGCCACCACTGCTGATTCATGTTTGCCATTTCAACTCTTCCGAACTGGAATGTTGGTATATTTGTGGAGTGGACTGAGCTGCTGCTGCCAACCTGTGAACTGAACTACTGATTTCCTGACAAACACAGATGGGGTTTGCTCCAAAGAACCATTTCTAAACAGGTACACTGACCCTTCCCCAGTATCATAATAACCTTTCTTTTCCACTACCTCTGGTAGGTGGTGGGTTAAAGCATTTAAGAACCTTCATTAAAAGTAGGCTTTAGAAAGGTTAAAGTTACAGCTGTCTTTTTTCCAGTGTATGTTTTTGATGCCTTTGTCAAATATCACATGTACTCATGTTTGGGTTTTTTAGTTTTCTTTCACTGGTCTGTGTGTCTGTTTTTGTGCTAGTGCCATACTGTCTTAATTACTATGACTCTGTAATGTGTTTTGTGGATGGAATGGCAATTCTAGCATTGCTTTTTTCACTCAGGCTTGTTTGGTCTTCCTGTGGTCTTTTCTGGGTTCATATGGATTTTAGGAAATTTGTTGTTGTTGTTTTTAATGTCTATGAAGATTGAGATGAGGATTTTGATTGGGGTTGCATTGGATTTGCAAATAGCTTTTGGTGGACTGGTCAACTTCATAATATTAATTCTACCAACTCATGAGCTTGGGATGTCTTTTCATTTTCTACTGTCCTCTTGTCTCTTTCTACTGTAAAGTTCTTTCACCTGCTTAGTTAGGTTTATTCCTAGTTTTTATTTATTTATTTATTGTTTGTTTGTTTGTTTGTTTGTTTGAGACAGGGTTTCTCTGTGTAGCCCTGGCTGTTCTGGAAAATCCACCTGTCTCTGCCTCCCTTCTCTGTGATAACTCCAGCTTGTGTCAAGTTGACACACAAAACTAACCAGTACAGAGCCTCAATTGAGAAAATGCCTCCATAAGGTCAGGCTGTAGGCAAAACTGTGGGGAATTTTCTTAACTAGTGATTGATGTGGGAGTACCCAGCCCATTGTGGGTGGGGTCACCCCTGGGTGACCTACTGGTTCTGGGTTCTACAAGAAAGTAAGCTGAGCAAGCCATGTGGGGCAATGTAAGCCAGTAAGCAGCATCTCTGCATGGTGTCTGTATCTGCTCCTACCTCCAGGTTCCTGCCCTGCTTGATTGAGTTCCTGCCCCCACTCCCTTTGATGAAGAATTGTTACATATGAGTGAAATAAACCCTTTTCTCCCCAAGTAGCTTTTGGTCATGGCGTTTCATCACAGCATCAGTGACCCTAACTAAGACAGTCCTAATGTTAAAAAACAAATACTCAAGTCCTGGGAAGGCACATGTCACCAAGGGCACTCCAGTCTCTGACTAAACTAAAAGCGTTAGCCCCAGGGACTGTGGCTGCTCTCCAGATGGAGACTGGTGAGAGGAGAGGAGTTAGGGATGCCCTGATAGGCAGACAGATAGGGAGAGGAGCCATGACTAGGTAATAAAGATGGCAAGCTTCCAAGATGGCTGTCCCCCCCCCCCCCCCCCCCCCCCAGACAGGTGTCTGGCAGCTTAAAACAAAGGTCTGGCAGGCTTTTGTCCCATCAGTCAGGCCGCCTGCTCATGGACCAACCAGAGATGTCTAAGACAGTATCGGGACTTGTTTTACACCACACTATGGGCCAATCAGCCCTCCTTTGTTCAAACTCACTTGCTATGCTTTAAGAGGAGATCTTTCAAAGACTTTAAAACAACAACAACAACAGCCACCCAAACCACCACCACCACAACAACAAAAAAAAAAAACAGCCCTGGAGAAGAGACAGGAACTTGGGGCTCCTGAGCCCTCCTCCATTTTGCAAAGGGTCTTTCTTTCTGTCTTTGTGCCTGCTGTGTGTGTGTGTGTGTGTGTGTGTGTGTGTGTGTGTGTGTATGCATGTTCTTACCCCCAATTAAACCCTCTCTTCACTATCTAATCCTGTTTGCCGTGTTTGATATTCCCCTCCCCCCCCAAAATGTCACGTTCTGTTTTCCCCTGTCTTTTGATTCTCATATTAGCTAGATCCAGAAATGCTCACATGCCACAGCTCAATGATGATATATGTCTAGGAGAACAGGATTGGTGGGGAGGTGCATAAGAACTGGCCACAAAGAAATGGAGAGGCCTCGCTTAAGCACTGGAAATGACAAAGGCATGAGAACATGAAATATGTATTGAGCACCCAAGTTAAGGGACCATTCTGGGGAGGGATGTAAGCACTGAACCATCTGAATAACTCACCTCATCCCTTCTGTCACCCATTCTGATACTTTTAATGACATCTTGTAATTTTATAGGGAAGAAATGGATGATGCTAAATGAGGAGGAAATAAAAAGATAGATTTGTAGTCTGCTGCCAAGACACCAGCAGGATTTAATGAGCATCCATGTCAGCATCCTTTGGTCCAAGTAGCACGGTCCACAGCTGGCAAGTTCCTTTCGGATACAGATTGTGGGAGCCTCCCCAGTCTGAAGAGCCACTGAGGCAGAAATAAAAATATAGTGACATCCTCTGACTCTCTTTAGAAACAGCCTGGCCAGTGGTTGATGGTGCCTTAGATGAAGACAGCAGAAGGTTCACTTGCCCAGGCAAGGTCAATGACCTCCTGTGATAAGGAAAAATATACAATGTAAGGACTTGCAGAGAACAGCTGGGAGCCAGAGAGTTAAAAGGAACATGATACACCTGAATGTGTAATAGGAGGATGGCAGGAAAAATGATCCCCTTAAATAGAGATGCACTTATAGACCTCAGGGTCTCTCCCTTGATATAGCTGCTACTGCACCTGCTAAGCATTAATTTTCTGTTATTCCTTCTTTTTTCCTTTCTCCTTTTCTTTTCTTTTCTTTTCCTTTCTTTCTTTCTTTCTTTTTTTTTTTTAAAAAAAACCTATTATTTATTTTTATGTATGTGAGCAAACTGTCACTCTCTTCAAACATATCAAAAGAGATCATCAGATCCCATTACAAATGGTTGTGGAGCCACCATGTGGTTGCTGGGAATTGAACCCAGGACCTCTGGAAAAGCAGTCAGTTCTCCTAACCACTGAGCCATCTCTCTAGCCCTTCTATTATTCTTTCTGTGTGTTCCTTTGGTGGACACTCGGGAACATCCCAAGACCACTGTCTCAGCACTCCTAACTTAGTTCTATCTTTGTAGAAATGAAGACACTGTGAAGATATTTTCTGTCAATCATGGAGCCAGTGAGCCCCAGTGAATTGGAATTTCCTCAGGAATCGAATGCTAGCAGAAGGAAAAGGCTGGAGCCTGGTGCCAGGCTGAAGGGACCTTGTCTCTCGAATGGTCTCACACAGCTCTCAGAACTTGTCAGACCGCTTTGTAAGAGAGACTGGAGCCATAAATGATGGGCCAGTGGTGATGGGTGAGATAGCACTGTGTAGCCATATACACCTGTTATCCTCTATTTACCCTGAACTCTCATCTCCAGACCTAGCTAAAAGACTTATGAACCACTGAACCTCTTTGTTCTTCCCAGTGTGGCCATGCTAAATACTTCTCCTTTTCCTGCTGCTTTTATAGTCTGTTGTACTAGATGGTTTTGTGTGTCAACTTGACACAAGTCAGTGATCAGAGAAGAAGGAGCCTTAGTTGAGGAAATGTCTACATGAGATCCAGCTCTAAGGCATTTTCTTAATTAGTGATCAGTGGAGGAGGGCCCAGCTCATGGTGGGTAGTACCATCCCTAGCCTGGTGGTCCTGGGTTCTATAAGAAAGCAGGCTGAACAAGCCATGGGAAGCAGAACCCCTCCATGGCCTCTGCAACAGCTCCTGCTTCCAGGTTTCTACCCTGCTTGAGTTCCAGTCCTGACTTCCTCTGGTGATGAACAGTCCTGTGGAAGTGTAAGCTGAATAAACCCCCTTCTCCCCAACTTGCTTTTTGGCCATGGTGTTTTGTTACAGCAGTAGAAACCCTAAGACACTCCTGGTTGCTATGACAGCAACACAGCTGTCAACATTCAAGAATGAGCTATTTACGGCTGGAGACATGGCTCAGTGGTTAAGAGCTCTGACTGCTCCTCTAGAGGTCCTGAGTTCAAATCCCAGCAACCACATGGTGGCTCACAACCATCTGTAATGAGATCTGATGCCCTCTTCTGATGTACTTATAGGTAATAAATAAATAATTTTTTTTAGAAAAAAAGAAAGAATGAGCTATTTATCACTACCCTTGCTGTTGGCTGCTTGAGCTTGTAGCCTCCGTCTTAGAGGTGTCAGTGAAACCAGCTGCCTTGCTGCCTTCGCATCCTGGCCTGTGTAGTGCCCAGAAGGGCACTTACCATCAATCATGGATGTGGGCACTCCATGGCTTCCACGCATGGCTTCTGATGGGCATTCTGACTCCGGTGCCTCTGTACTCACTGTTAACCTCCTGTCTCCACCACTGCTTTGTTACAAGCTCACTCGACTAACCTAGGCAAGAAAAGATAACCCAAGGGAAGCGTCTTCTTTAGCCTCTTACTGCACCACCAACAGAGCAGCTCAGGAAAGTCTACCTCAGCAGGCACACCTAGAAAGCTGGCCAGCAAGCCATTATAGCCAGAGAGAAGCTGTAAGAAAAACAGCAAACCTCTAAAGTGTGTGGATGTCTGTGTTTGCACTAATGGGGGCATGCTGACCTGGCGCTGATGCGGGCAGAGGGAAGCTGTAACACCTGCAGTAGCTCTTCATTTGTGTCAATGTCTGTTTGCTCTTATCATGGCGCTGCCCCCTCTGCACTAATCTGTTGCTGGGAAACCAGGTGAGGCGCTCTCCTTGTTCTACATGGAAATTGTTTGCAAGGTCACCTAGAGTTAACAAGGATTTTGATAGAAAAAAAAAAAAAAAGTCTTGTACAAATAAATTGAAATAGCCCCAATTGCCTTGCTTGTATTTAAATAGTTAGAAATAGTTAGAAATGGTTTGCAGGAGTCACTCACTGTAGTTTTGTCTCTTTTTTAATACTAAGAAGCATATTGTTTAATTAATTTTATATTTCAACTAATTATGCTACAGGGCAGTTTCATACTAATTAAATTAAGAAACATCAGTACCATATATGAGGGTGATCCTAAGACTCTTAGCAATGGGGGATATGGAACCTGAAATTGCCACCACCTGTAACCAGGCAAGACTTCCAATGGAGGAAGGGGGACACCAACCCAGCCACATAACCTTTGACCCACAACTTTTCCTGCCTACAAGATGTACAAGGATCAAGTTGAAACAGAAAGTGAGGGGAATGGCCAACCAATGACCTTGAGACCCATGCTGTGAGAGAGAGCCCACCCCTGACACTATTCATGAAGTTTTGCTATACTTGCAGACAGTAGCCTAGCATAACTGTCATCTGAGAGGCTTCACCCAGCAACTGATGGAAACAGATGCAAAAACTCACAGCCAAACATTAGGTGGAACTTGGGGGATCTTGTGGAAGAGTTGGGAGAAGGATTGAAGGAGCCAGGGAGATACAGTACACCACAAGAGAACCTACAGAATCAACTAACCTGGGCAGAGAGGGGTTCACTGTGACGGAACTACCAACCAGAGAATATGCATGAGACAGACCTAAGCCCCTACACAGATGTAACAGCTTGGTCTTCATGTGAGACCCTTAACAGCAGGAGAAGGGTCTGTCTCTGACTCTGCTGTCTGCTTGTGGATCCCTTCCCCTTTACTGGGCTGCCTTGTCTAGCCTCAATAGAGGAAGACTCATCTAATCCTACTGTAAGTTGATATGCCAAGGGCCAAGGTGGGTTGATATCCATGGGAGGCCTCCCCTTCTCTTAGGTGAAAGGGAAGGAGGAAGGGGAAGGGGAGGCAAGAGGGAGGGACTGGGAAGAGAGGAGGGAGGGGAAGCTGTGATGGAGATTCAAAGTAAATTAACGAGTTACTAAAAAACAGAAACATCAGTACTCAAGGCATAGAACATCATGAATGTTGTTATTACTAGAGATTGATATATTTTATAATAACTTAGATAAGCAAAGTTAACCCAAATCATTGAGTTCTCTCTCTCTCTTTCTCTCTATTATATACATGTAATATATATTATATACATGTAATACATAAAGTCTCTCTATATATATACACATACATACATACAAGCACAAATATCTTCATTTGTAGAGTCATTAAAACAAAGATTAGTATTATTGAATCACTTAGAAACATACTGAGTAGATCTAATTACAAACATATTTAAGAAATATAAAGTGAGAGAAATCTTCAGTTACATGTTTGCTGATTGTCAGTGGTATCGGAGATGAGTGTCATCCAGTACTTTCAAAGTCTTCATGAACGTGATCTTAGATGTGAGCCTGTTTGCATCTTCCTAGGAGTGAGCTGAAAACAGCTAGATGCTGCCCTGATCTTTTAATCTAAATGGAGACTTATGTGATATTTTTTTCTTCTAGTTGATGAAATCATTTACTTTTTTACCTTAATACTTTGAGGAAGGCTCTGTGACTAATTTTCAATTTTAGTTGTAGTTAAAAGTTCTTTACAATACTCTGTATTGTTTGTTTATCTAAATAAACCAAAATTTATAAACAGATTTAGATATTTGTCTGTTATCTAAATTTGTCCATTAAAATGAGTTTTATAATTACTACATAATTTAGTAGGAATGATCTAAGTAGACATAATTCCCTAAACAGATTTTTTTATGACTAAAGCATTGACCAAATATCCAAAAAATGAATGCTATGACTAATGAGAAAAACTTATAGAACTAAAATGTAATCATAGGTTTTAAAAGTCCATTCAGTAGATAGGAGGGGATAGGGAGTTTTTGGAGAGGAAACTGGGAAGAGGGATAACATTTGAAATATAAATAAACAAAATAATCAATTTTTTTAAAAGTCCATTTAGTGGAAAGATAAAACCAAGTTTTTGTTGAAGTTATTTTTTCCCTTATTTTCGAGATTATAATATGATTCCACCATTTCTACCTTTTCCTTCTCCCTCTAAGACCTTCCCTGTACTACTTCTTGCTCCTTTTCAAATTCATGACCTCTTTTTCATTAATTATTGTTACATAATATATACATGTGTATATACATATATACCCATAAATATCAGCCACTCTGTTTGTATAATATTATTTGTATGTATGTTTCCAGGGCTGACAGCAATCATGTTGGTGAGACTTTATGGTTGTAGCTTCTGACATCACTAGGAGACACAATCTCACAGCAAACTTCCTGTTCCTCTGGCTCTTAGCACCTTTCCGTCCCCTTTTTCTGAGCTTTCGGCACATAAGTGTTTTGTAAATACATCATCCACTGGGACTGGGCTCTACGTTTTGATTGGTAGTGGTCTCCTGTACTGTTCTCTATGTGTTGCAAAGGGAAGTTTGCTTGATGAGGGGATGAGGATGAATGTTGAGGTTGTTGTTAGGGTTTAGGCTGGTTTAGTAAAGTAGTAGTTGTAACCCTGACCCTACCCTAACCCTCCAAGATCCATCACTCACTTGTACTGAGTAGTAGCCTTTGTGTCCAGTACCAGGCAGTTTCCCTCTTGTTGAGGGGGCCTTAGGTCCAATTAGAGAGCAAGGTGTTAAGTCCACCAAGGTACACATGCCACTACTGCAACCTTAGGGTTACCACCATACCACGTAGGTCACTGTGGCTCCTGGGCATCATCGCTTGATAGGAGTATTGGTTGCTTCTCTCCTTTGGAATCTTGGTAACTTCTGATACCATGGAAATCAGTGCCTAGTTCCAGCTCAGAGGCCTCTAGAGGGTCCTGCCTCTGAAATGCCCGCTGTCTACAGCAATAGGAACTTACCCTCCACCACTGGGGAGCAACCAAGGGCAGTAGAAATAGATTGTACTGTTTGGGGAGTCTCTTGGACAACTCTCACCAACAGCTTCAAAGAGGCCCTCTCACACCTGGTGTTGGGTTTTTGTTGGATAGCCTTTGGCTCTTAGAGACAACATTGTAAGCACAAATGAGAAAATTTCATCTAGACTATACACAGATACAGACTTATGCATGTTATAGATGTTTTTTTTGTTGGGTGGATAGTCAATAGTATGATTCTTTATAACCTTTCCTGACATCCCTACTCTTATTTAACCCTCCTCCCTTCTCTTGCCTCTTGAATTAGAGACCCCCATTTCCCTCAATTCTCCTTTTAGATCATGCGTACCCTGCCATTCCCAATATTGTTCCCCACACCAGCGCTGCAGTAGTCTCCTTCTACTTTTTTGGCTTCTGTAGTTAAACAGGATGTATACACACATCTGAAGATTTGGAGCTAGGGGCCTCCGATGAGAGAAAGCGTATGACATTTGTGTTTCTGGATCTGAGTTACCTCACCCAATATGATCTTCCTCTATCTATCCACTTACTTGCAGAATTCGTGACTGCATTTTTCTTTACTATACTATTCTGTAGTATATGTACACCACATTTTCCCTAGCCATCTGTGACGGTTTGTATATGCTTGGCCCAGGGAGTGGCACAATTAGGAGATGTAGCCTTGTTGGAGTAGGTGTGTCACTGTGGGCGTTGGCTTAAGACTCTCACTCTAGCTGCATGGAAGTCAGTCTTCCATTAGCAGCCTTCAGATGAAGATGTAGGACTCTCAGCTTTGCATGCACCATGCCTGCCTGGATGCTGCCATGCTCTTGCCTTGACAATAATGGACTGAACCTCTGAATTTGTAACCCAGCCCCAATGAAAGGTTGTCCTTTGTAAGACTTGCCATGGTCATGGTGTCTCATCACAGCAGTAAAACCCTAACTACCATCTGTCAGGTGAAGGGCTTTTAGGTTGTTTCCATTCATCACTCTTGTGACTAGAGCAGGAACAAGCACAGCTGAGCACGTGTCTGTGGAGTAGGGTGTGGAGAGCTTTGAGTGCTGGCTGAAAGGTGGTGTAGCTGGGTTATATGGCAGAGTAGCTGACCCAGTCTGCAGTCCCACTGACTTTTCTCCACTCTTCTTCCAGCATTTGTTGGTGGTTGTTTTGTTGACCTCAGTTATTCTGAGTCATAAGTCACCCACTAATCTTTGGGAGAAAGAGTTTGGTATCTCAGGGGATGGCAGTTATCCAACAGGAAAAGAAATGCATCCTGGAATAGGAGCAATTGCCTCTTAAAATTAATTTACTCCCTCAAGCACTAGGGACAAGATGACGAGGATCAAAGAGATAACATCATAGCCAGAATTCTTGTTCTTGAAAATAGATTTAATTTCTTAAATTAAAAACTCATATTTATCTTCCCATAGAAAGATTTAGGATCATCAGCCATCTCTATTTGACTTACCTAGGTAGTCATACTGGTCAAACATGCTCTTTTTGTGCTTTGTTATTGTTTTTTTCCCTTAAAATTTTAGTTTTATTATCAGCCAAAAGGAAGCTGGGCCAAGTTAACAACTTTAGTTTACATAAGCACTTGCTTATAAGCCAATTTGGTACTAAGTACATTATGTTTTTTAAAGAAAAACATACTCACATGTAGATAGTTTTTATATGCATAATCATTCATATATATATATATATATATATATATATATATATATATATATTTGGTTTTTCGAGACAGGGTTTCTCCATATAGCCCTGGCTGTCCTG
>JADRCD010234501.1:26808-37753 GCA_019843815.1 Montemys delectorum
AAAAAAAAAAAAAAAAAAAGGAAAACCAGTTGAACACTTTAATTGGGCTCAATGGGCTCTCCTAGTAGGAACATGGAAGGTGGTAGTGTTGGAGGTGATTTGAACTATGAACTATGGGGGGTCTGGCTCAAGAGCTTTCAGATGAGAAGGATGTTAATATGTGGCCTAGAGACTGTTCTTGTGATTTTTTGGCAAAAATATGGTCTTTTTTTTTTTTTTTTTTTTTTTGCCTTAATCCAACAAGTCTGCCTGAGGCTAAACTGAAGAGTTTTAGATTAATTCCGTTGGCAGGGGAAATCTCAAAAACAGCCTAGTACTGACTCTGTCATATGGTTATTAGTGTTCACTCTCATGAAGATCTATAATGAACAGGGACAGGGCTAGAGAGATGGCTCAGTGGTTAAAAGCACTGACTGCTCTTCCAGAGGTCTTGAGTTCAATTCCCAGCAACCACATGGTGGCTCACAACCATCTGTAATGGGGTCTGAAGCCCTCTTCTAGTGTGTGTGTCTGAAGACAGCCACAGTGTAATCACATAAATAAAAATAAATGTTTCTATTTTTAAAAAGGCCAACACCAGCTAGTTGTTTAAAAAAAGAAAAGAAAAGAAAAGAAAAGAAAAGAAAAGGGGCAGGCTGAGCAAGGAAGATTACAAAATGAACACTTTGAGGAGGAAAGGGCACTGGTAAGTGGATGGAGCTAAGCCCTGTGTTCAAGGAGATAAAGTGACTAAAGAAAAGCCTGATGTTAAGTGGAATAAAGGGAGTGGTGACCTCAGGGAGAGACCCCACCCAGCTAAGCTTCCAAGCTGTGAAAAGGAATTAACTAAGGAAAAGTTTAGGGCCAGGCGTGGTACTGCACACCTTTAATCCCAGTACTTGAAAGGCGGGTGCTGGCAGCTCTCTGAGTTTGAGGACAGTCTGGCCTCAAACAGAACAAGTTCCAGGACATCCAAGCTTAAGCAATGAAGGAAACCATTAAAAACAGAAAGCTGGTGAAGATGTAATCAATCGTACAAGGGCCATGTACCAGCCCCAGCAAGCAGCAGAACTTGGCCGCTTCAGGCACGTGGTTCTGGCTTTAGAGGCAAGAATAGAAGAAAAGGGTTAAGAAATCTCCCTCCTGACTAGAGAAAGCTGCTGAGGTCAAGTGTATGCAAGGATGTTCCTGAGTGGAGGTCCCGAGAGCTCATTGTGTAAGGCTGTGAAGGTGAAGCCTGAATTGCCTTGGAGAATTCAAAATGTTGGAGATGCCAGACCTTTGAGATACCTGCCAACAAGAGCTGCTGACAGAGTAGAACCAGCCCATGACAAAGAAATGTACTGAGGTCAACAAAGCTGAACGGGGTTAGAGATCTGAACATCGTTTTGACATTTTGACATCAGACTTGGAGATGCAGAGTTTGGAGTTTGCCCAGCTGGGTTTCAATCTTGCTTTGGTTCAGTATTTCCTCGCACTGCTCCCTTTTGGAATGGTAACGGATTGTATGTTGGAAGTATGGGGTTTGGTTTTTCATTTTGATTTTTATAGGGGATTATAGTTAAAAGAGAGCATGATTCCCAGAAGAGACTTTGAACATTTAAGTGAGTTTGAGACTTGGAGAGACTGTGGAGACTTTTGAAGTTGGACTGAATGCATTTCTGTATTGTAGTATGGCTACAAGCCTATGGGGACCAGGGAGTGGAATGTGATGGTCTGAATAGGAATGTCCCCCATAGACTCTTGTGTTTGAATGCTTGGCCTATAGGGTGTGACGCTGTTGGAAGGCCTTGTTGGAATAGGTATGACCTTTATTTGAAAAAAAAATTTTTTTTTGTCTTTTTTTTTTCAAGACAAGGTTTCTCTGTATAGCCCTGGCTGTCCTGGAACTCACTCTGTAGACTACGCTGGCCTTGAACTCAGATATCTGCCTGCCTCTGCCTCCCAAGCGCTGGTATTAAAGGCGTGTGCCACCACCGCCCAGCAGGTATGACCTTTTTGGAGGAAATGTGTCACTATGGGTTTGGGCTTTGAGGTCTCCTATGCTCAAGCTACATCCAGTGTTGCACACAGTCTTCTGCTGCTTGCGGATCAAGATGCAGAACTCTCAGCTCCTCCAGCACCATGTCTGTCTGCACACTGCCGTGCCTCCTGCCATGACAATAATGGACTAAACCTCTGAAACTGTAAGCCAGCCCCAATAACGCTTTCCTTTACAAAAATTGCCATAGTCATGGTGTTTCTTCCCAGCACTAAAACCCTAAAACACCCACATTAACTATAACCCAACACCAACTTTTCTCATATCCATAAAACTAATTCAAAGACTAATACTGACTCTTACAGAAGATAAAACTCTAATTCTACTCCTAAACCCAATTCTAACACCAACACTAACACAAACATTAATACTAGCCTTAATCCTAAACCTAACTCTAAACGTAACATTATTACTGATCACACACATGACAACTCAACTCTAACCACAGATCTAACCCCTAACCTTATTCTTAACCTTAACTCGAAGCTAATCTTAAAACTAACTTGTTTTAGTTAGGATTTGTATTACTGTGAAGAGACATCATGACCATGGCAACTCTTATAACGGACAATATTTAATAGAGGACTGAGGGGCTGGAGAGATGGCTCAGTGGTTAAGAGAACTGACTGTTCTTCTGAAGGTCCTGAGTTCAAATCCCAGCAACCACATGGTGGCTCACAGCCATCGTAATGCCCTCTTCTGGTGTGTCTGAGGGCAGCTACAGTGTACTTAGATATAATAAATAAATAAATAAATCCTTGAAAAGTAGAGAACTTCCTCCAATAAGGCTATACCTGCCCCCCAAAAGCCACATCTCCTATTAGTGCCACTCCATATGAGCCTATGAGAGACATTTTCTTGTAATCCACTGTGTGAGAATTTTGGTTTCTTTGAAAAACACAGAACTATTATAAGAATATGTTTTTGTCTTAATCTCAGGTTTGGGATATGGGGTTGCTTCAGACTGTCCACAGCAGCTGACTATGATTTGCCTTGTCCTCTAGCAGGGGTGTGATTTTGCTAACTGCAGATAGTTTCTACAAGTATGTGATGTTTGGAATTTTGGGAACTTTCCAGAGGGTATATAAATGCTAGGGCCCTGAGAGGGGGTTTCTGTTGTTGGTTGGTTGCTATTGATTGTAGTTTGTGAAGCAGTCATGTACAAAGAAGAAACACCAACAGGAAGAAATTTGATACTGTATTGGCAAAGGTCAAACTTGCTCCAAGGAGCTCAACACGCCTAATCTTCAGGAAGTAGTCTGACCACAGGGTAGTCCCCTTTCCCCTCTATCTTTTGTAATGGTTTGGATATGCTCTGCCTAGAGAGTGGCACTATTAGGTGTGGCCCTGTTGGAATAGGTGTGACCTTGTTGGAATGGGCTTTAATACCCTCATCCTAGCTGCCTGGAAGCCAGTATTCTGTTATCAATCGTCAGATGAAGATGTAGAACTCTCAGCTCCTCCCTCACCATGCCTGCCTAGGTGCCACAATGTTTCCACCTTTCTTTTCTTTTTTTCTTTTTCTTTTTTCTTTTTTTTTTTTTCTAGATAGGGTTTCTCGGTATAGCCTTGACTGTCCTGGAACTCACTCTGTAGACCAGGATGGCCTCAAACACAGAAATCTGTCTGCCTCTGCCTCCCAAGTGCTGGGATTAAAGGCGTGCACCCACCACCTGGCCAATGTTCCCACCTTGATGATAATGAAATGAACCTCTGAACCTGTAAACCAGCCCCAATGAAATGTTGTCCTTATAAGAGTTGCTTTGGTCATGGTGTCTGATCACAGCAGTAAAACCCTAAGACATCTTTCTTCTCTCTTATCTAGTATCAGGGGGTTGAGAGAGTGGAGAAGGGTACAATAAAGAAGAACCCACAAAGGAGCAAAAGACAAGCTACAGACAAGGTCATAACTCTAACTCTGTAACAAGTCTTTTTTATCTTTTTACCGTCATGAATCTTTTTTTTAGATTTATTTTTATTTATTTTATGTGTATGAGTATACTGCATCTGTACAGATGGCCGTGAGCTATCATGTGTGTGGCTGCTGTTGATCTCAGGACCTCTGCCAGTCCTGCTCGCTACGGCATTATTTACTGAAGCTGTCTTCAGACTCACCAGAAGAGGGCGTCCGATCTCATTACGGGTGGTTGTGAGCTACCTTGTGGTTGCTGGGATCTGAACTCAGGACCTTCGGAAGAGCAGTCAGTGAGTGCTCTTACCCGCTGAGCCATCTCACCAGCCTCTGTAACAAGTCTTAATCCTACTCAAGGTCTGACCCAAACATTAACATTGGCCATATCCCTAGCTTTAACTCTAACCCTGGTTCTAAACTTACGAGTAGCTATAACCAAAATCCTAGTCATAACTTTACTTATACCATAGCTTTAGCTCTAATACAGGCCCAGTAGTAACTTAATTCTTCCCCTAACTCTAATTCTAAACCTAACGTGCCCCTTGCCCTTATTATAATCCTAACCCTAACCATAGCCTTAGCCCTACCATTAATTAAATCTAGCCTTAAACCTAATTCTAGACTTAGATGAAACTCCAACCCTGTGGGACAGTGGACTGTGCCAGGAAACTTGGTAAGGTTGAGCAGGTTGGAAGTCCCGGGAACCTCTGAGAGGATGGTAGGAGCTACACCTGCTCCTGTCCAGGCTCTTGTCACATGACTACACTCCTTATATAGGAACGTGACCTATGGTCACAAAGATCAGAACAGAGTTCTCCATGCTAATGAGGTCTCTAGAGGCCCTGAGGGTTTAGCCAATAAATTTCCCTTCCCAGACATTCCTTCCGGCAAAAAGGTATTTAATCTCTGGTCCACCCTGAGGAGATGGTATGCACCTATTTTTCCATGACGAACAAACATGGACTGTCTTTTTCACCAGGAACCGCCATAGGGAGCATGGAGAGAGCCCTCATTAACAGAGCTGCGATGCCTAAGCCTCACGCAGAAGGCCCCTCTGAGCTCCCGGACTCACCACCACTGAGCTAAGACAGAGTTCTCCATTCCCTGGGCCCCAAGCTTGTCCTCAGCTTGGAGGCCTCCTTCGTTCTCGGCTTCTTTGCGACTTCCAGCAGTGTCTGGATGTCCAGGAGTCTGAGAACCTCGGACCCCAGCCTCGACAGAGGCCTATGAACCCCCGACCCTCTATTCCCAACTTCTTTGTGCGATTTCCAGAGGTGATTTCCTTATGCCCAGGAGTAAGGGAAACCCAGCTTCGGCCTCCCACATCTTAGGCTGCATCTTCCCATCCCCTGATCTGTGTCTCAGTGCTTTGCTTGAGCCTAACACCTGACTGCAGTCTAGGGTAAATGCAGTCTGGCGCTCTATGCTCTGCCCACCCCAGTGGCATTCCCATACCCCAGCAGAAAGGCGAGACTCTGATCCACACAACCCTACTCCCCAAACCTATCCTTAATATGAATCAAAACTCTAAGACTAGGGTCATCCTGAGCTGTTACCTAGCACTAACTATAAAATTAAACTAAATGTAACACTTTGCATAACTAGCCACAGTCTATGCCATAACTTACAACCTAGTCAAAGCTTTAAACTTTAACCCTAACCCTAGCCCTGTAGTTCTCAACCTCTAATGGTCTAACGTGCCCCTTTAATACAGTTTCTCTGTGGTGACCCCCAATCATAAAATTATTTTCATTGCTACTTCATAACTATAATTTTGCTCCTGTTATAAGTTATAATATAAATATCTGATAATGCAGATTATCGGATATGTAACCCCTATGAAAGGGGTGTACAACTTCCCAGGTTAAGAGCTTCTGCCCTAGATGAAACTCTAACTCTAATCCTGCCCAAACTCTAAATCTTGCCCTACCCTATAAATAGTCATGGTTTCTATTCCAGCACAAACATCATGACCATGAAGCAAGTTGGGGAGGAAAGGGTTTATTCAGCTTATACTTCCACATGGCTGTTCATCACCAGAGGAAGTCAGGACTGGAACTCAAGCAGGTCAGGAAGCAGGAGCTGACGCAGAGGCCATGGAGGGATGTTTCTTGCTTTTCCTTGCTTGCTCAGCCTGCTCTCTTATAGAACCCAAGACTTCCAGCCCAGGGATGGCACCACCCACAAGGAGCCCTACCTCCTTGATCACTAATTGAGAAAATGCCCCACAGCTGGGTCTCATGGAGGCACTTCCCCAACTGAAGCTCCCTTCTCTGTGATAACTGCAGCCTGTGTCAAGTTGACACACAAAACTAGCCAGTACAATACCCTTACACCAAACCAAAAACCTAACCCTATTTGTCTTAGTTAGGGTTTTACTGCTTTGAACAAGCACCATGACCAAAGCAACTCTTTTTTAAAAAAAAAAAACAAAAACAAGATTTATTTATTTAATGTATATGAGTACACTGTAGCTGCGCAAATGGTTGTGAGCCATCATGTGGTTGCTGGGAATTGAACTCCAGCCCTGCTCCCTCCGGTCCTGTGATTTATTTATTATTGTATGTAAGTACACTGTAGCTGTCTTCAGACACACCAGAAAAGGATGTCAGATCTCATTACGGATGGTTGTGAGCCACTATGTGGTTGCTGGGATTTGAACTCAGAACTTTCAGAAGAGCAGTCAGTGTTCTTTACCGCTGAGCCATCTCTCCAGCCCCTAACTTTTGTTTTAAAACTAACCTTAGCATTAGCAAAAACCCTAACCTTTTTCTAGACTTTACCATAAATTTAATACCAACTATTGTCCCTAATTCAAATATAAGTCATAGCCGAAGCACAGCATGAAACTCTCTAACAATAACAGTCTCATGCCTAGTTCAAACTCCAAGCCTAGTCCTAATCTAACATTGCTCCAGACCTAATCCCAAAGCTAGCATTAAATCGAACACAGACCCTAACTTTAATATTAAAACTAATCCTAGGCATAACATAAGCGTTGGCACCATCCTAATATTAATGCTAGCTCTCCTAGTGAAGGTTTCTATTGCTCTGACGAAACACCATGACTAAAAGCCACTTAGTGAGTATACAGTTTATTTGGCTTATGCTTCCATCTCACTGCTCATCACCAAAGGAAGTCAGGACAGGAACTCAAGCAGTGCACGACCTTGGAGACAAGAGCTGATGCAGAGGTCATGGAGGGGTGCTGCTTACTGGCTTGCTTCTTATAGATTGCTCAGCCTAGAACGCAGGACCACCAGCCTAGGGATGACACCACCCACCATGACCTGGGCCCTCTCCCATTGATCATTAATTGAGAAAATGCCTTACAGCTGGATCTCTCCGGGGCATTTTCTCAACTGAGATTCCTTCCTCTCTGATTACTCTAACTTGGTCAAATTGACACACAAAACCAGCTAGTACACTAACCTTGTCCTTAACACTAAACTTACCTGTACTTAGCACTAGCCTTAATCCTATCTCAAGTTCTAGACTTAACTGTAACTCTAAACCATAACACAAATCTAACCTTTATTCTTACCCTAAATGAAGACCTAGTACTAACCTTAATCCCATTCCTAAGCCTAGTACTAATATAGAAGAATAAATCTGGCGCTAAGCTGAGCCCCAGCACTAAGTGTAAGCTTAGATTTATACCTAACCCTACTATTAACCCCAAAGCCATCCAGAGGCCAAACCTAAATCTTAACCCAGACCTAATTCTAATGCTGACGCTAATATGAGTCCTATTCCTAAAGCTAGCCCTAACTCTAATGCAGCCTTAGAATGATCGCTAGCTCTAACCCTGACTTTAGTGCTTACTCTAACCCTAACCCCAACTTTAGGACTAACTATAATCTTAATTCTTTTTTTAAGATTTATTTATTATTATAAATAAGTACGCTGTAGCTGTCTTAAGAGGGTATTACAGGTAGTTGTGAGCTACCATGTGGTTGCTGGGATTTGAACTCAGGACCTTCGGAAGAGCAGTCAGTCAGTGCTCTTCTTACCTGCTGAGCCATCTCACCAGCCCTTATAATCATAATTCTAAATCTATTCATAGCCTAACTTCTGCCTCTAATCCTAGATATATCCTTAACATTAATTTAAGCCCCTAATCTAACAAAAGGCCAAGGATAACAGTAACCAAACACTAGCCTTAAGCTAGTCCTATCCCTAATTTTAAACCTAATTTGGATGGCTCAGCAGTGAAGAGCACTGCCTGCTCTTCTAGAGGTCCTGAGTTTAAATTCCAGCAACCACATGGTGCTGGGATTTGAACTCACAACCATCTGTAATGGGATCTGACTCTCTTCTGGTGTGTCTGAAAGATAGCTACAGTGTACTCATATACATAAAATAAGTTTAAAAATCTTAAAAAAATAAACCCAAAACCCTAATTTGGCCCCTGCCTCTTAACATGGCTCTATATTAGCCTAAACCCTAACTATAACACAAACCCTAAAATAACCATATCTTTCCTTCTACTCCTAAAAGTAACTCTTGCTCTAAAGAGTAATCTATGGCCAACCCTAACCCTGTACTTAAACATAACGCTAAACAAAATTTAGCTCTAAAACTAAACCTAGACTATCCCATAATCCTGACCCTTGACCTATCTTGACCCCAACTACAGCCCTAACCTGATGCCATCCCTAGCTCTAAAACTAACCCTGATCCTAAACCTAGCGCTATTCTTAACCTTAACCTAAACACTAATTTAACTAACTTGGCTTAACCCCTAAGCCTAATTCTAACCTTGACTCCAAGTCTAGCCCAGGCTATAACCCTGACACTGGCCTTGAATTTAAACTTAACCCTAGACCTGACTCTAAACCACTAGTTCTCAACCTGTGAGTCTCGACTCCTTGGAAGTCGAATGAGCCTTTCCCAGGGGTCACCCTAGACCATCAGAAAGCCCAGATACTTCCATTACGACTCATAACTGTAGCAAAATTGCAGTTATGAAGTGGTAATGGAAATAACTTTTTGGTTGGGGCTCACCACAACATGAGGAACTGTATTAAAGAGTGACTGCACTAGGCAGGTTACAAGTCTAAACCTATCTGTAGTCCCAGACCTAACCACAGCACTGACCCAAACTTTAACCATAGGCAGACACTGAACTCCAGCCCCACCCATAAATTTAAGCTTAATTTTAGCTCTGTTCCTAATCCTAGCCCCAGACCAGACCCTAAGCCAAACTGCAACTCTGACCCTAACCCTAGCACTACCCCTCACCCCAACCCACGTAATTACAAGAACACTTTCCAAGCCAGAATCCTAACCCTCCCCCATGAAATTGCTGCTACCCACAGCTCTAAACCTAACCCTAGCCTGACAGACAGGTTTGTGCCATTTATTCTCTTCCCCATCCGTCCCCCGCTCCCAAATCCACATAAATCTCTCTATTATTCTCTCGGTGAAACATGAGATCTACAGCCGTAGCATTTATGCAATTTGAAACTACCCTGATTTCTGTGTATAACTGGTACGACCTGCTTCACCGGTGTGGAGCGAAGACTGATTCAGAATGCTTTACCCTTCAAGTTGGAACTGGCTCCAGTTTCCACTTGCCAGATTTCTAGGGGCCCCCTTTCTTGTCTTGGCCTCTCCTCCTCCTATCAAAGAGCCGAAGTGCTTGGAGGCCTTAACTGAGCTGGAAGAAGCCAGGCCTCTGCCTGTTGTTTCCGTTTTGTTTTGTTTGAGATAAGGCTTCATATAGCCCAGGCTGGCCTCCAACTCTATGTAGCCAATGACAGCATCTCATCATTCTGATATTTTTGACAAGAGTGAGATCAAACACAGGCCAAGTCTGATCTTCACTCTGTCTTAAATTGCTCCTGTGTCCTGTGGTGTTGAATAGGTACTGAACTCTGATGGGCCCTGGTTTCCCGCCCTACCCTGCCCTGCCCCACCCCACCCCACTGGCCTTGTGTTGTTCCAGAGGACAGTGCGAAGCCTCCAGTGCTTCTTTCCTGGAGTGACAACCTGATCAGCAAAGAAATAAAGAAACGTTCATGTATTCGTATATGTATATGTATGGTTTCATGCTTTCTTTTCCTTGTTTTATCTTTGGTTTTTCGAGACAGGGTTTCTCTGTGTAGCCCTGGCTGCCCTGGAACTCACTCTGCACATCAACTCAAACTCAGAGCTCCACCTGCCTTCCACTACAGAGTGTTGGGTTTAAAAGAGTGTGTCAAGCCAGGCACAACTTCTTTTTATTTTTTATTTTTTATTTTTTTTTAAAGATTTATTTATTTATTTATGAGTACACTGTAGCTCAAGGCCATCACGTGGTTGCTGGGAATTGAACTCAGGACGGTTCCGCTCACTCTAGCCTGCTCGCTCCAGTGTAATACACTGTAGCTGTCTTCAGACGCACCAGAAGAGGGCGTCAGATCTCATTATGGATGGTTGTGAGCCACTAACTATGTGGTTGCTGGGATCCGAACTCAGGACCTTCAGAAGAGCAGTCAGTGCTCTTACCCGCTGAGCCATCTCGCCAGCCCACAACTTCTTTTTAATTGGAAGAAAATGACATATGCTCCCAATTAACAGAGGCCTTTCATTTCTATAAATGACAAGAATGGGGCTGAAGAGATGGCTCAGTGGATAAGAGCACATGCTGCTTTTATAGAGGACTCAGATTTAGTTTCCATCCCCTCTACAAGAAGGGTTACAGCTGCTTGTAGCTCCAACAACCTCTCCTGGCCTCTTTAGACACCAAGCAGACACTCATACACACACATAAAGTTAAAATAATAAGGAAAATATTTTAAAAATTAATTAAAAACATTTAGACATTTAGAAAACATTTTATACAGAAGGAGGAGGAGGAGGAGGAGGAGGAGGAGGAGGAGGAGGAGGAGGAGGAGGAGGAAAGGAATCATCCCTTCTATGCAGCATTTAGCAGCTACAATCTCCCTACCAGGTTTGAGCCTCTGTAAATCCAGGGCTTTCCAGTTTGACTAGGCTATGGAGAAAGCTCAATAAACATCCACTGGATG
>JADRCD010234502.1:0-16281 GCA_019843815.1 Montemys delectorum
TGCAATGATCATAATAAGAAGATTGGAATACACAAAGTACAATCCAGAAACCACAAGAAACTCAAGAAGAAGGAAGACCAAAGTGTGGATACTTCGTTCCTTCTTAAAGGGGGGAACAGAATACGCATGGAAGGAGTAGCAGAGACAAACTATGGAGCAGAGACTGAAGGAAGGACAATCCAGAGACTGCTCCACCTGGGAATCCTTCCCATATTCAATCATCAAATCCAGACACTATTGTGGATGTCAGCAAGTGCTGGATGACAGGAGCCTGATCTAGCTGTCTCCTGCGAGGCTCTGATAGTACCCAACTAATACAGAAGTAAAGAATCACAACCATTCATTGGACTGAGTACAGGGTCCCCAATGAAGGAGCTAGAGAAAGGTTCCAAGGAGCTGAATGGTTTGCAACTCCTTAGGACGAACAACAATATGAACTAACTAGTACCCTCAGAGCTCCCAGGGACCAAATCACCAACCAAAGAGTACACATGGTGGGACTCATGGCTCCACAGCATATGTATAGCAGAGGATGTTCATCAATGGGAGGAGAAGCCCTTGGCCCTGTGAAGGTTCTATGCCCCAGTATAGGGGAATACCAGGGCCAGGAAGTGGGAAAGGATAGGTTGGTAAGCAGGAGGGAGGATGGAGGGAACAGGGGTTTTTTTTTCTTATTTTTTTATTTTTTTATTTTATTTCATTTTCTTTTTTCTTTTTGTTTTTGGTGGGGAAACTGGAAAAGGAGATATCATATGACATGTAAATAAAGAAAATATCTAATAAAAAAAGAAAAAAAATTAAGATGGTTTAGCTTTAACAATTAATGAGTAACATGGGCACCTTTGCTCATATTCACTGACTCCCGAGATGTATATGAATAAATAGAGTTACTATTTCCTTCTCATTGATGCACTGATTTCATATCAGATTTATTCATCCATCCTCATTCACTGACTCAGTAACTTTTCAGTATTTTGATTGAATTTCTGGCCTCATACTTTCTAGGCAATCCCTCTACCATTGGACTATTCTCCTGTCCTAGATTTCGTTCTTTCTTTTCTCTCTTTTTTTTTTTTGATAAAAGGACATTGAATGGTCATAATCCTTTATATCATTCACACAAATGTAACGCATCACAATAGAAAATTCAGTCTGTGTTGTACCCCCCCCACACACACACACAAAAGAATAAATGCACTTGGAGACCAGCACTATTCCTTCCAACTCCCTTGGTATTTACTAGCTGCAAGCCTGAAAGGCTCACCATGATGGCCCCAGCCTCTTGTGTCACTTCCATTGTACTTTCTCTCCTTGATTATCTAATGAACCTATTGCTACCCATTTTTTTGAATCTCCGAACCTCAACTGCTGGGGTTGAGGTATTCAACAACCTGAGTATCTGTTGCAGAATCTGTAGCATCAGTTTACAAAATGGCATTTGGATTTCAGTGAACTCCTTTGCAAGGCCCTCGTGTTCTCATGTGTGCATTTAGGACCTACTATGTACTGGGTGGGATAACAAAATATTTGGGGAAGAGTTCGATTTCAGGAGATTCTTGCCTTTGCATACACGGCTTTAAGGAAATATGAACGAATAATATTAAATATTATCATAGTTACTGTTATCATGGTATCAAGTTTACAATCAGATCTGGACAAGATAGTATTCCTTTTCTAGAACATAAAACTGAGTTAACATCTGTTTCTTAGAAATAAAGTAGCATTTTTTTTCTTTCCTGACTTCTGATGAGAACTTATGCAAACTTTGAAGGAATGACTTCCAAGTAGAAACAACAGAATAGTAAACTTAGCTCAGTTCAGGACATGTGCCCAAGTTGTAAATCTCCTCATATGCCATGTTAAACCACTTGAAAGTTCTTCTATCAAAAGCATAAAAATTCCATACATTTTTGCAACAGACTGCAAATGTCAACACTGGTTAGCATACCTGGTATATAGTAGACACACATATGTAAGTACTTTTTCAATTCATATATAATTACATCATAGTTAATAAAAACCAATTATTAGAATGTAGAACAAAGAACTATGGTTAACTAAATTGGAATGCTGAGTGTGGCCTCTTTAGCCTTCCTCAGGGAAGAAAGAGAAGACCACTGGTTATCTAATACCCAATGGCCAGCCCTGAAAAACCTTCATACAGATAGCATTACACAGATGGAGATAATACTCATAAATATATTTGGGTACACATTTATGCATGTAGGGACACAGTGAAAAATGAAAAGTGATCATGAGTTTGAAAATGCAGGAAATAGTGTGAGGGAAGTTTGCAGAGAGGAAAGAGAAAGAGGAAAGGATGTAATTACTTTTTAATTTCAAAAAAGGAAAAATTTCAAAAAGTAATATGGAGGTGAATTAAAAAAAATATGAAATTTAAAATGCAAGCAAAATATATAACTTTGATTTCCTAAACCATGTTAATATGAAATGGCTCTTTTAACTTTCCTATTTTATTATTTCTTTGATAATATTATACACTTATTTTGTAAGTATTTTGATCATATTCCCTCTTTACCAACTTCAGGATCATTTCCTTCCCATTTCTTTCCCACTAACCCAATTTTCTTTCTATTTAAAAAAAAAAAGAGAGAAAAAAAAAAAAGAAAAAAAGCTTACACAATACACGATCAAATAAAATTGCTATCTGAACCTTTGAATCTGCTGTTAGTCTCCATGTAATATCACATGCCACAGACAAATGAGAAGTTTCATGGCCTTTTCTACTTTAATTCTGTGATATGTACATCAAAAGCGGACAGGTATAAGACCATATAAACTGGAAAATAGTCACTTAATGAGTATCTGTGACCACAGCAATCTGATCTGTTGTTACATGAGCAAATATTATTCCACTGCTGTGATTAGATAATACTGAAACATGAGCTTTAAAGAGACTTTAGAGAGAAACAAGTTATTGGTGCAGAACAACCTGAGTCAACTCCTTTTGTGACTTGGCTCACCTTGGCCTGACACACAGCCAAACACCCTCTATCACCCCACAGGAGAGCAGGAATTCGCAACACTAAGAGACTACAGCTGGATCAGCAGACTGATCAAATATTTCCCAGGTGGTCAGCATATCTGGCAAAGGTTGGAAGCTAGCCTGAAGCCAAGCACAAAAGCTGGCTCTGTGGCAGGTGTATTTTCTGCAGTTCCAACCCTTGTATGCTTATTTTTTTGCCTTTAAGGGACTAGAAGTTAAATCCATTCATATTCAAATCAAGCATATGTACTAATGGGAAATAAACAGAAAAACTGGAAAGTTGATCTCTACCTCAAATCATTTCCTACTCATGAATCTAAACATGATTAAACCACAAGACAAAATGTTAGTTATCTGGGTTTCCTAAACTGGGTATTTACTGCATCTTGTTTTGGAAGAATCCATCCCATTACTGATGAGCAGATTATTATGTAGGGTTCAGATAGAAGCATTGCTCAGGCTAGTGTCTTAAAGGGACATTTGTGCTCAATGTCACTTGGGAACTAACTAAACTGCAAACCAAATTTCCAACTCTTCATAGTTATTTCCACATATTTACATCTTTTAAGGTCAATTAATGGATTTAATTACAGCACAGAGTACATACCTTATCTCCAGGTTTTCCAAGTCCTGGTTGTGGGCCAAAGAGTGGTAATCTGCATTGGTGAAAAGCTCAGTGAAAATTATGCACTGCAAACTCTTGTAAAGAGAAGCACTTTTCAACATGATATTTACTTCAGTTTTCTTACTTCTTTATGCCGTAATGCATCCCAAACCATGTGCTTTAAGCTCATGAACAAAAAATACCTAAATTCCAAAGTTGTCTTAATAATGGGGAGTCATATCCTAGCATCGCTTCAGGATACAAGGCAGTATTGTATAAGAATGTCAGATCTGAAGAGAAAAAAATTCAATTTTTACTAAGCTAGATATTATCTCATTTAATATATATTAAATAATAATAAATAACATTTTTGAGGCAGTACCTCATTCTGTGGCCCAGGCTTCACTAGATTTTACTTTGTATTGTTAGCTGGACTCAAAGTTTAAATAATAGTTTTTTTTTTCAGCCTCCAAAGTATGGTACAACTTTTAGTCTCTAGTTAGATGCAAGTGCAAGTTCTACTAAATGGAAATTCCTATGTCACTCTAGTAAGACATACTTTTGATTTATTCATGCTATTTTTTCTGTTTCTAATGCTATTAAATGTTATTAAATGATTCAATTTGAAGAATGCTTATTAATTTGTCCATAAAGGGTACAAAGGGATGTTTTTCACATGGACCATGTTTTCTATATTTACTTATTAACGCACACTTCGCAATAGAACATGATGCCTGGTGATCTTTCATTGATATTTGCTGTATACTGAATGAGTAAATAAATAAACAAATGTAAGATCCATTAGATCCTGAGTTGATATTTACAGACGTTTTTGAATGTGATAATGTCTTTCAGGAAAGTTTTGTGGCCATGTACTCTCCTACTTTCAAGTTAATATGTCTACAGTGTGCGAGATGGCATCTTTGTTATTTCATTGCTTTTCAGAAATATCAGTTCCTATGTGAAAAAAAAATACTCAAAAAGCTCATGTTTTCTTTCTCTCTTTTTTCATCCCAGGAAGCCATTCTTTGATTTGCTTTGTAGGCCACTATCTGTGAAAACAAATCAGCCATTCATCACCTGCCCTCTAAGTCAGAGACATGGAACCAAAATTACTGAAAGGGGCTTTTATGTTACTTTTCTCCCCTTTTACAGTAGAGTCTACCCCACATCAAGCCTTAAGCATAATGCTCACCGAGGCTGGCTATTTGAAAACTAAATGGATGGACTACAATAGAAGAACAAATTGTTTCCATCAAGTTCTCCCTTGAATTACCAATATGCAATTACAAACATAATTTTCCATGAGTGGCTACCAGCTTTCTTTCCACATTTTCTAGACCTGAGCTTTTATTGTGGCATATGCTGCCTGGTTGCTAATTTCAGCAGTGCCTCCTGTTGCCACTCATGTAAAAAGGTTTGTCAGACTTTTCCAGTGTGGGCTTCATTGTGCTGAGTGTTTCAACATTTCCAACTCTGCCAGGCTAAACTTCTTCCCCGCAAGTTTCTACCTGGAATGCATTTTCAAAATATTAAAATGGTCAACAACACAGCCTGGCATATTTCTCTCTGATGTTGAGAAACAATAAAAAAAAAAAAAACCAAATGGGACAATTTGTGATTGCCTCCTCCTTCAGGGTGTGCGAGATTACTCATGCATGCACTTGTACAAGTGTATTCAGTTCACCTAAATTAAATAGAAAGAAAATGAGATGTGTTTTTCTTTCTGGTAAATCTTTCAAGCATTCTTGCCATCTCATGGATTCTGAGATGTATATACACATTTCCTTCATGACAAGACTTGTCTTCACTAAGAAGAGAAGTAATGGGAAAAGAAACAACAACAAAGCCTTCTGATGCAAATATAGGTTAATACACGGTTGATTCATTTACTGTTCTTTAATTATTATTCCATCAATGATCCTCTTAGAAAGAAGCCTGGGTTCTGTTATCTTTCCTTCAGACCAAACACAATATATCAAAAGGCACGTATTTGCCAGGCATTGATGACATTTGAATTTAATCCCAGTATTGGGAGACAGAGACATGCAAACCTTCAAGTACAAGGGCAGTCTGGTCTAGAGAGTGAGGTGCGGGACACTCAGGGCAACACAGAAAAAAAAAGTCTCCAAAAAAAAAAAAGTGCAGAATTCCAGACAGCCATATTCTAAACTCTTTGTAGCCACTCTTCACTTAGTGAGAGAGAATATTGTCCTCCAAATACAATGATCCTCCAAAATATGATAAAATTGTCGTAATGTGGTATTAGGGTGTTTGTAATATATTTTAAAATCATGCAAAAACAAATTCTTCCAGAGTGAATCTACATAGTTTTATTTTTTCTTAAATGTATTTTTTGAGTTTATACAATATATTTTGATCATATTCTGCCTTCTCATCCAACTCTTCCCAGATCCTCCATCCTCTCTCTTAACATAACATTATGTTCTTTTTCTCTCTTATAATAAGTAAGTAAGTAAGTAAGTAAATATTAAGAAAGCACACAAAAAAATGGAGTCCAAGATGTGTTGGTCAACTAGTCTTGTGCACAAGGCTGGTCATGGCTTGAGTTGCTTCACAGAATATAATTGATTTTGCCTCTCATAGCATCTATGAATTAAAAAAACAAGCATCGTACTAGGGGTGGAGCTCTGTGTCCTATTCCTTTTGTACAGTTTAGAATTGTGTCTAGCTTTAAATTGTATAGATTTTATGCAAGCTGTCAGAATCTCTGTGAGTTCACTTGTGCATCAGCCCTGTTGTATCTGAAAAAGGCTGTTTTCTTGGAGTTTGTTGGAGTCTCACTGTTCAGTAACCTTGGCTTTAAATTTTTCTACCTTCAATTTTTTTTCTACTTTCCATTCCATGTAGTTGTATCCCTGAGTCTTGAGGGGAAGAATGTGGTAATATCTTATTTAGAGCTTAGTGGTCCAAGTTCTCTTACACTGTGAACACTGTCCAGTTGTGGGACTCTGTATACATTACTACCTACTGCAAAAATCTGTTCTAATTAGAATTCAGCAAGGCAATGATTTAAGGGTATAGCACTAGGTCATCAGTGGTCACTTTTTTTGCTATCTTCATTTAGAAAGATAAGGCATCTACATTTGAAAATGTAAAAATATAGTAAATGTGAATATTAGTCTAAGATTTCTGCATATCCTTGAGTATATGACTATGTTTTTTTAACACTTGAATTAAGCACTGATTCATATCTTTTGACATGGCCTAGTATGTATCCACTATTCTGCTGTTGGTTATCTGGGTTCTTATTGATTCTTGAGAGACTTCCTACACAGAGATAATAATCCCTGGTCAACACAATTGGGACATAATGTAAGAGGAATATCTGTGGCCAAATCCAAATCTGTACTTCATTCTATGGCATGGAAAAGATCTGAAATACTTAATTTTGGTTTTCTTGCCTGTTCAGTAAATCCTGAGTGATCAAAGGAAAACAGCTCATATTGTAAGTTGTGGGCCTTGAGCTTACAGGCCTCTCAGTTCATTTCCCAGTGGCCAGAGGTTTCCTCTTATCTCTTTCTTGGACTAGCACACCTTCTCTGCCTTTTCCACAGAGGCTATAATATAATACCTGAAAGCTCTTGTGGCTGATAGCAACCAGGAGTTGCTTGTTCTCTTCTGCCGTTACCATATTCTCTAGAGTCAATGTACCTGTTATTTTTGATCTGAATCTTTTAGCCTTACAATTTCCTTGGAAATCACCAAGTTTGCCACAATTAAAGCATAGAACATTTTCATTCCTGATCTTTTTTTTTTTAGCTATGATTTGCCCTATCATATTGGCAATATAACCCTGAGAACCAATACTTATTGTTCCCCTTATCCACTCATCTATAGCGGCTCTACAATCTTCCAATGTTTTGACTGTTTTCTTTCATTCAGTGATTGCATTCTTAAAGGCCAAGATTCCTATCAATGACAGTCTGGTTTCATGGTCTGTTATGACTTTGTTTACTATGAATCCAATCTCTGTAAGAATTCCGTAGTCTTCTCCAGAACCTTGTAATATCTTAGTAAAGGCAGTGGGTTTTTCCCAGGCTCCTTAACCAGATCCCAACCTCTTAAGGCTCAAACAGGACATTGTTCAATTACATCATTATCAGATCTGATTTGTTCTTGTAAGTCAACATAACACCCTTCACCAAGCAGCTGGCCTTTAGTAACGTTTATCTCCTTTGCTACACCTCATTGTTCTATTTTTGTGGCTTTATGCCTCCACCATGACAACCGTTGTAATTGCTGTACAGCTTCTAGTACAGCGAACACCAATCTCTCCCCATCTTGTGGGATCACCCTATGTTGTGTTTCCCAGTTATTAAGCATTTCTTTAGCATAAGAAGGTTGTAAGCCATATAATATAATAGCCTATTTAAAATGCTTTAAATTTAACATATCTACCCATCATCAGGACCATTCATTATAGTAAGAAATACCGTCATAAATAGGCATATGTTACATAAAGCCTGGGAAAGCAGAAGGCACCTGTGTTGACCCAAGAAAATCTTTTGGTGGTGTACTTGTTTGCAAATTAACCCTCTATCCCTGTGCTGCCCCTCCTCTCTCAGGGCCCTTGTCTCTCTGAGGTGCTTTTGGGTAAGTAGTAGTGAAAGTACATGGAGCAGGACAGGGCAACACTTTACCTTCCAGTCTGTTCTGTTTCCCTTTTTCATCATGTGGTATATTCCCGATCTCATTCGCCATGCCAGAACTTTTGTTCTCATCTCTATTTCTTTTCAAGTATTTTGAATTCTATTTACAAAAGTTCTACATGCATAGCCAACTCTGCAATCCTTCCTAAAGGAAGAGAATTGAGGGAACTTTCTGAATTTTCATTTTTCCCCCTAACCTTTTTCAAAATGGTATACAGGAAGCCAATGAAGCAAACCAAACCAAACCAAACAAACAAAAAAACACAAAACAAAACAAAAAAAAAACCACTCTGAGAACAAATTAGGAGACCACCCAGTAGCAGTAGCTGCCATTTTGCCAATCTCCTTAAATCACCATTTCTAACACCCTCATAATCTGCTATTTCTTCTACATTGGAACAGAGTTACCCATTTATATCTAAGCCATGTTGGGCACCACCTGTGGGCATAAATTTTTTCCAAAATTATTATTAATAATTATTTTTATAAGGTTTCAACCTCTCCTCTTGCCTACTACACACCAGGCATAGTAGAAGAGAAAAGTTACTAGGGAAGTTGACCTGTTTAGCAATAGTTCTTTGGGGGTGTGCTAAAACTTCTTCAGCAGTTCAGTACAGTAGCAAACAGCAAATACAAATCAGCAGCAAAAATCCAGTCCTCTTTTCAGGCAGATACCACACACGAACTAGCAGCCGTAGTTCAATCCTGAAGAAAATCCAAGGCTCACCAACCAGCCTAAGGCTACCGAAGTGGTGAGAAGTCAGAGATGAGTAGATCTGTAGCAAGTTTCTCTCAATGGTGGTGTAACTACACATGGAGCTCACAACTTTATGTAAGGTGAGCCAATACATGCTGGTTGATAACAAAGAATACTGAGCCAGAGAAAACTAAACCAATGCTCTTGCTCCCACTGTCTGTGAGGTCATATTTATACTACTTCATCATGTGTCCTTTCATGTATATGCTATAACAAAACATCTTTTCACCTATCTCTGCTTCAGAAAAACATTCTTCCACATGTCTTCTTTTGCAAGACATCCTTTCACCTGTGTGCCTCAGAAAAATATCATTTGACATAACTGACTTTCCAAACAAACCAGAATTTTCCACTTCATTAATGGCTCTGTGGAGCCTGCCTACACAGAGATAATTCCTGGTCAAAATAAATTGCTTCTGATCATATATCTGCTCTATATGAGCCGGACAATTTATAGTCCATTTTCCAAACAGCATCATAACAGGACATTCAAGACAAAGGCACACAAATATCCCATTTCCTGTCTTATCACCCTATGCCTCGATGTCAGACAACTACAGAAAGCGATCTCTAAGTGACATGCTCTGTCTTGAGTTTTTAAAACACTCAGTTCTAAGCCTGCTTTGCCTTTTTAGAAAATCCACTTCACACTTTCTTCCCACAGTTTTCTCTCATTTCTTCTATCTGTTGACTGATCCAGTGACTCTCGTTGTCTCTAGTTAATTGAAACTCTAAAGGATGCATTGTTTTAATGGGCAGTCTTCTATTGTTCTGTCAGCCAGAGACAACTGAGTAATTTATGAAATTTGTACATTTGAGTAAATTTATGAAATATAAGCAAGAAAAATGTGGTTTTAGAGCTTAAACATATGGCTAGTTCGACCAAATTCTTTCAAGTCATGTGACTTTGGACATAAACTCACAAGTTCAGTTACCTTTAGGACAAGCTGCAAGTAGGAAATGGCAAGCGGGGAAGTTGTCATTTGGGTCTAAAACACTTATTAAGTTGACATACATGATGCATAAAAAAATAATGGCAATACAATAAAGTAGAGAAAAAAATTAGATATAGTGAATATGCCATAGTGCATGGCTTACTACAAACATCAAGCAATAAAAAACTTGTATTAGAAAAATTGAACACTAAAAATAATGTGCAGGAATTGGCTATCATCAATATTCTCTTAATATCATCCTTCTAGCAATATTCCATGACTATTAGTGATTATTATGAACATCAACTTTCTCATTTGTAACATTAATTTAAAAATAGTACCTCTTTATGAGGAGCAGAGGAAGCCCTGAGAGAATATCTAAGTAATGATCAAGTCTTGCGTAAATGTATGTTGTTTACAAAGCACAGGAATAGAAAGGATCCCAGTGCCTCGGGTCCATGTGAATGGCAATGGCCTTCCCAGGTCAGTGAAATGACAAAGTCTTTCTGCTGTATGTGTTCAGTTATTGGCAGTAGATAGAGAAAATATCAACTACAGATTTATCCTCCATGGTGTTTACAGCCTGTGAAGACCCCTTACAGATTACCACCCTGGGTACTGAACTTGACTAGTTTGCTTCCTTGTTCAGCTGTATTTAAAAATCCCACCTTCTCATTCAGCTGTACAGAATAGACCTGTTCCTCAGTTCAGATGTATAAAATAAGCATATTGCTGATGCACCTATCTCCATCAGAAAGCATGGCCAAGCAAATATCAGCTTCTCTGTACTTAAGCAATGTGCAAAGTTGAGCCACCACTGTAGTTATCTCAAATCAATATAAGCTATGTCCTTGGAATATGCTAGGCATCTGAATCTGGAATGTTTTTCTCACTAACATTTCTCCCTTCATACCTTTGGATAATTCCTGCATTCTACATGAATCACATGATATAAAATCTACTTCCTCTAGTCTTTTTATGGAGAATTCAAGGTGGCTGATGATGGGACTTCAGACTGGACCCCTGTTATTAAAAGCAAATGTGCTGATCATTCATTTTGAAGTCTGCCTAATCAGTACAATTGCATATTTTTAAGATACTACACATGTGTTTAGGTCTAGGTAAAATAGATCAGCAAATTATCTTGAATCAACCTGATATCATGGAATAAAATCAGAAAAAAGTTAGATGAGCAAAGTGACAACAGATACTTTTAATTAAATATTACCCTTAATAAATTTAATAGCTAAAATATTTAGTATAAGCAGAATATTTCTGAATTCTAAGGAGGAAAACACATCGAAGCCCAGAGCTATAAGGTAAAAACTTTTTTTTAATTGTTAAATAATTACCCAATAACAATATTTTTGGGAAAATTTTACTAATAAATTATTAAATTTAATAATACTATTTTTATAGAGAGAAATTATCAGTACAAGTACCATGAAAATATTATCTGCTTATTCATAAATGTGGACAGAGTATTGAGTACAAGGCACTGGTGACTCAAACATGAGAAAGTTCTAATTGTCCTTCCTGTCACGAAACTTGCTATTGAGCAGCCATTGGGGAAATATGCGAAATTGTCATTGTTATAAGGAAAGTGAAAGGGATAGCATATGAGAAGTCTGCAAAGTTTACACAGGTAGAACAATTAAATGGAAATATTAAGAATAAGATAAAATGCCGGTGTGGCTGCACATGCCTTTATTGCCAGAACTCAGAAGGCAGAGGCTGGAATTAAAGTCACGCCTACCCATGAGCATTTGGGGTTACAACTGTAGTGAGTTTTCATCATCTTTGTAGTATTTCTTTTTCTTTTACTTACTCCACATTTAATGTCTCCTCTCTGTCACCAACTCCAAAGAGCAACAGGTTTCCTCCTTACTGCTTACTCTCTCACTGAAAGGTGATAAGGTGTGGGACAGTGTGGGGCAGTGGTCTGCTCAGGTTACTTAGGCCCAGTAGAGCATTGGGCTTTGAGCCCTGGAGCCCCTGCGGGCAGTTTGTGCTTGCAGGGGGCAGAAGGAGCCCTGCAATAAACTCCTGAGTCTTTGGTTCCTGTTTCAGTCACAACCCCTCACAGCTGTCTATACAGGAGATGTGTGCTCTATCAGGCAAACAATACCCCAAGCTCCCAGCATGATAGCTGGATTGTACACCCAGTCATCTGACCACAGCCAGACGTGCCACCCCCCCATACAATGAAAGGGGCAGTTTGCCCCGTCCTCGCTCTCTTGCTCTCTGGCTCTTTGTCTCTGTTCTCTTGCTCTCTCCTGTCTTTCTTGCTCTTTGTTCTTCTCTTGCTTTCTTCCTTTCCTTTCTCTTTTTCTCCCTTTCTTTTCTCTCTCTCCTTCCTCTCCTTTCCTTTTCTCTATTTGACCAACCTATTTTCTCCTTCCTACAATACAATATCTCATTCATACATCGCCTCCTTTTTAACTAATGTGCCTGCGCACTGTGCAGCCACAGGTCTCAACACCAGGGAGAGAGCCATCAGCCTCAGCCCAGGCCCCTGCTTTTGGTACAACAATATGGATACTCCCATTTCTGTTGCTTCTCAGGAACAGATGACACACACACACACACACACACACACACACACACACACACACAGTTTTATCTCCAAAATAAATGTCTTCCCCGAGTGGCAGACCTAAATGCCCACTAGATTTCTGCACAAGAATGACGCCAAGCTGTATCTAATCCAACAATTGGAACATGTACAAAACTGTTCATGTTGCAAATGATACACTGGAATCATGGAGTCATCCTTGAACATCTCTACTCTCAGAATTGTTATCAAAACCAAAATAAAATTTACCAATACCTCTTCTTAAAAAGTCTCTTCAGTATTCCTGCAACCAAGATGGCTTAACTGACTAAGAATACTTGCATCTGGGAGCTCTGAGGGCTCTGGGTTAGTTGATACTCTTGTTTTCCCTATGGGGTTGCAATCATCTTTGGCTCATTCAATCCTTCCCCTAACTTTCCCCTACAGGTCTCTGACTTCATCTCAATGATTGGCTGTAAGTATCTGAATTTCTCTTATTCAGCTGTTAGACTGCCTTGTATGGCTGGCCTCAGTGAGAGAGGATGCATCTAATCCTGTAGAAACTTGATGCTCTAGGAAATGGGCATAGGAAGCAAAGAGGATGGGAAATGAGGTGAAGATGGGGAGGTGGGCATGAAGGAGAGGTCACACTTGGAATGTAAATAAATAAAACAATTTAATTTAAAATGTAAGCCAGGCCCAATTAAATATTTGACTTTAAAACAGTTAAAAATAAAACAAAACAATTTAAAACAAAAAAGAATACTTACCTCAAATCTCTGAAACTCGCATGATGGAAGGAGAGTACCAATTCCCACAAGTTGTCCTCTGACCTCCATAGCACATGGATGCCACATGCATATGCACAGATCAATATTAAATAAATCAACGTCGTTATAAAAGTCTCCTCAGTGTTTCCATTACTCCTCAACCCTCTCCTCAATATTTTACTACAGGCTGCTGATATGAAGAATCTTTGCTGCCACAATAGCCTTCAATTGGCCTGCCTTCATGTAATCTTTTTTTGTTCTTATTAAATTTACTTATGAAACTGGGATCACATATTAACAATGGCAATCTGGGTGTTGGAGAACTAATTCAGAGTTTAAGGGCACTGATAGCTATTCAAGGGACCCGGATTGGATTCCCAATATCCATATGATGACTCACAACTCTGTTTAAATAAAGTTAAGTGATCTGATACCCTCTTTTTGCTACTGGCGGCACTGTTTAGATGTGGTACACAGACTTACATCTGGGCAAAGTGCTTATATTCATAAAATAAAACCAACCTTTTAAAGAACCACTACAAATTTGCTAGAATCACACCTTTAGTCTTGAACAATGCTTTTCTCTTTACTCATTAGGTAAAAGAAAGCTATTGACTGAAGCTTGGATAGCTGTAGCTGATCTTATCCTAAGAGGCATACCTTATCTAACTGTGTGCTCTTCCTTGCTTAGTCTACATGCTGTCTATCTATCTACCTGAGTTTGTTCTCCTTTGTAAGTACAAGAGTACATTTTGTTCCATTCTCAAATTATGATTTGTCGTTTGGTTTTTATTTACATCTTTGTTGTGTTTAATTTTAATTTTTGAGATAATATTTCTCTGTGTAATAGGCTTGGCAGTTCTGGAACACTGTAGGCCAGGTTGGCCTCAAATTCACAATGAGAGAGTAAGAATAAAGAATGAACTCACACCAGGCCCTGAAGCACTCCAAAGTTAGTTACAGATAGGAGAAATTAAATGTAGGTTACATAAAAGAAAAAAAAAGTCCAAAGATGAAGAAAAATAACTACAATAATAACCCCAGATGCTAGTGGGTGGGCTATAATCTCAGTGCAGAAGAAAGTACTCATTCTGCTGAATGCCGATGAGTGGGTTAGTCTCACTAGTTTAAATATAAATACCACAGAGCATTTGAAGCCTAACCTGTGGGTTTCTCCACAGATGTACTTGAGCTCAGTGAACCTGGAGAAATGTAGAATGATAAAGTCATCTTGTTGCCAAGAATATACAGGCAAAAACCAGGAAACATATTTTAATGCAACTTATTTTTAGAGAAGTTTTAAGTGCACAGCAAAATTGAGTGTAGACTACAGAGATTTCTCATATAACACTGACCTCAACATTTTTTTCCTTACATAAGACACTTGTAAAGTTACTTTAAAATTCTTCAGGTGATGGGAAAGAATATGAATCATCAGGGGGCCAGTGAGATTACATTTCTTTTCTCATTAAGTGTCAACTCTCTTAGGCTCTTTCTGAGTGTTAACTCATTGGAGGACAATGACAGGCAACCAAACATTATAGACTAAATCTTGAGTAGAAAAGATGTCCACTTAATGATGTTAACCATATCTCATCACTTTCATTGTAGTCAGTATTCCAACTGCTTGCTTATTTAAGAACCCCTAGGTTAGCTATGTTGCCCATAGTTAGAATGTAAAAGGGTCTTTTCTCATTTACCTCCTTTATGTATTTTTCTATAGAATACCTCTAAAGAAGCAGATTATATATATAATTTGTAAACAAGTTATAAACTTTGTATTCAAGAATATCACACATTTCCTATATTATTACTATATTACTCAAAATATATGTAAATATATAAATGTATTAGTAATATTATTAATATAATAGTATTAATAAACATACACACAGATGTTTTTATAAAATACACAAGGGGAGGAATAATTAGGAAGCTCTCCTAATGGAAGTAAACACTTCCTGTTCTTCCATTGCTCCTTTGCAAATGTAACTAGACATGTGCAAAAACTGCTATAGTATAAAGTCCACAAATGGACTTTTTGAATAATAGCTTCGGTTGTGAGACTCAGCTAGTTCTAGGAATAATGCCTGGGGAAATTTAAAATGATGAGTGGATAATACAAAATGTACTGGCACTAGATGCCCTACAAAGAATGTTATTCTAGTCCTTTGCATTTCATTGACTTTCCCATTGATAAAAAGTGCCAATTTTTGTTAAGAATTGCTCTTGAAATCTGGATTGGGAAACAGAGAACTTAAAAGCAGAAGACTCAGAAACCAGAAGTTTTCAGTATAAATGTGAGGCTACATGAAGAATAAAGTAAGAAACGGTCAAAGAATAATGACCTAGAGTCTCTTAAGGAAAGTTTTCGAGAGTCCTTAAGCCAAAATTTTCCACTGGAATCACTGATTTATCCTATCAATATTGCTTATTATTCTTTTTTCTCATCATATACTAAGGTACCTGCATTGAGATGCTGCCTCAAAAGGTCACAGTTCCATATGAAATACTTAATTTTGCTTCCTGTGATTAGATAGCTATAATATATTCATAGAAATCTGTGTTGCTTACTTCAATTTTGCTAGTCAGTTGTTTGAAACATGAAGTCTTATTTCTGCCTACAGTACGAGAAAATATAATTCAGATATAAAGATCATCTGCGCAGGCAGCCTTGACAAAACCCTTGTAAAGTTTGCTTTCAGTATGTTCTAGATTCATCCAAATGAACAGTCTGGTATGTATTCTTTTGTTTGTTTGTTGTGTTTTGTCATTCTATATTTTTTGTATTTTTATTTAAAATCAAATGATCATAAAGATTATACATTTATTTTTATATTATCCATTCTGTACATGTTTTGTATCATGCTGTTTTGGTGACTAGAACTTTATAGTATAGTCTTTTTTTAATTAGATATTTTCTTTATTTACATTTCAAATGTTATCTTCTTTTCCAGGCTTCCTATCTGGAAAAAAAAAAA
>JADRCD010234503.1:0-13349 GCA_019843815.1 Montemys delectorum
ACTCTTGTGGTACTATGTCCAGATAGGTGAGTTCTTGTTTTATCGTTGATATGCTGTATTACAGAAAAAAGAATTTCATATTTTCTCTCTGGATGCTGACTCTGTTTATGCATTAAATTTTTATACTTTAAAATTTTAATTCCATGCTTCTACAGAATACATTAAAGGGTTATTTTTATTTGAGCTTTTACATTATAAAGGAAGCATCGTGACATCAAAATAAATTGAGAAGTTAAAACAGCATTCCCCGCCTGAATCCAATCACTCTTTTCCATCGGAGTTCTTTTTAAAAGCCATTTTACTGAAGTGTATTTGACATACAGAAAGCTGCACTCATATCTAATGTATAAAAATAGATGGCGTTGGAGGCCGGCTAATTGCCATTTAAATTGTAGAGTATCTTCTAGGTCTCATCTCTCAGGTTTATTTGTTTCCATTCCCTCTCCCCCAGCTTCATAATAACAGATCCCTGTAGCCTTGTTATTATTATTTTTTTCTGATTCCAGGGCTGCTGAACCCAGAGCTTCACAAGCTCCATCACTGAGTTCCCCGCCCAGCCTATCCTAGAGTTTTCTGTGCATGTAGAAATAACTTCCCTTATTAAGAGGGCAGAACCTACTTATCACTTTAAAAACTGAAAACCAAAAAAAAAGCAAAGACATGAAATATAATTTTTAACAGTCTAGCTGAGCAGAAATTAATATTAGCTATTCATGCTTTCTTTCTAGTGCCCTTTTATCTGTGAATAAATAGTCACTTAAAAAATAAAATCAATAGATATAGAGATCATACTGTGCTTTTAAAAATCATTTATCACATTTCCCCAGCCACTATATGTTCTTGGAAGCCATAGTTTTAATAGGCAGTTATTATAGTTATTAGATAAATATATTAAAATTTTCTCCATACAACTTTTAAATTCTTTCTGATTTGTTTCTATGATATAGTATATCATATATATATATCATATGTCACATATATATGTATATAGCTTTTGACATGATTTTAAAGACTATAAGCTACACTTAGGATAAAACATAGATTCTAGCCTTTAATCAACTAATCACATCTTCAGGAGTGTTGGGAATTGACAGCTTATCAAGCTAGTGAAGTCAACTTAGCTGGATCATTGAAAACACACCTGCTGGCCTGCTTTCTAGAAGTCTGTCCACCAGAAAGGCTTTCACTGCATTCTGCTGAGCCATTTCTCTGTGCTTGGGGTCCTGGCATTTCATGACATCTGGGCTACACAGGCTCTCTGTATTCTGCCATTTCCTGGTCTACCCTTCTCTGGCACATCTGATTTAGGATTCATGAAAGCTTGGGTCAAGCCCCTACAGAAAAATGATTCCCTCTTTTTCCCATCTCAAGAGCCACTGGATTTCCTCCTTTGTACTTTGCCTGATCCCAGGACTAATGGAAAAGGACCTTCTCTTTAGGGAGATCCGGTCCTCTCATAGCAGAGGGTGTACTCTTGCCCAGTCTTAGCCCAATCTCACAAGGTAGGATTCATTCTTTCTTACCAAAGCTATTCCGAGCAACAGATGTCCCATAGATATAAATAGGTCAACATGATCTCACCGACAGTTTAAAGGATAGCAACGTGTTAGAAGAAGAAACTTAGAGACTACACCTCAAAGGCCCCCAGGCTGCACATAGAGAGGAGCTGAGGGAGACAACAATTATAGCATCAAATCATGCAGTGTCCAAATAACAGCCCCCTTGCTTGCCTCCACACCTTTAATCTGCTGTAATGAGAACTGCTGTCTGACTTGAATGTAGAAATGCCATAGAAATGACTGGTTTTCCAAACAGGTGTGCCCATGAAGCGCTTTATGGATATTTATTTTCATCCCCAATGATGTAGCCAAGTGCTCACCAGCAGGGAGATCCCAGGGCTTGGGTTGTGTGTTCAGCCCCATATTTAGCCAATTACAGGGGTTACATATGTTACACTATAATTGTTTGTCCTTGTTGTTGGTGGCACATATTTTAAAAATTCTGTGAATGCAGAATCGCTTCATCAAACTTATATGTTGTTTCTTTTGAAATTTTAAAATTTATTATTTGAAAATTTCATAAGCACATAATGTTTTATGATTACACTTATTCCCCCTTTCCAATGGTTACTCCTACCTGTTTCCTCCCAAGTCCCCCCCCCCTCTCTGTATGCTGCATGCGTGTGCTGCATGCATGTGACTATGCAAGTGCACACAACCATGCACACTCATGTGGAGGCCAGAGCAAGTTATGGGGCATCTTCTTCTATGGCTTTCCACCTTAATGTCTTGAGGGAAGTGAAAGCTGGTAATTTTGGACAGTCTGGCTGGCCAGTGAACATTCAGGATCTACCTGTCTCTGCCTCCCCAGTGCCGGGCCTTCTAATTCAGGTCCCCAATGCAGGGGTTGCTAACACAAGACTCCCACGGTGTCATCTCTTCAGCTCTTCATGCCTTTTTGTTTTATGACCCAATGAGTTCAACAAGGACCAGGCTTCATGAGATGCTATAGCACTGAAGGCAATGTTAGTCCCCCGGTTACCAACCTCCTCATCTCAACCACCATCAACAGCCAGAGAGCTCTCCTTGAAGGGGCAGGGCCACAGGAACTCTGCACCCATCATGACAGGCAATCTTGTGCAGGATGAGAGCAGGCAGCCACAGCTGCTATGAGTTCATGACTGCACATTTCCTGTGCTGCAAGCATACATAAAGCTCTTGGTAGCCACGCATGTCCCTAAAACATACCTAAGAACTCAGACTTCAGAACACCCATGCTTGTCACATTTGCTTGAGAATGATCAAGGGACTCTTAATACAGGGATGATTTCTGCTGGGAGAGCATAGCAGCCCTATGCTGACCTTCAACTACCTTGATATTTTTCAAGGCTCTCTCAGTGGTCAGCACCTCTTAGAATTCACCACTTTCTTAATATGTATAAGACCATGAAACTTGGTGCAGGACAGAATGATGTGGTCTACAAGATCTGGAGATCTTGAGAGCTGGAGAGAAACACAGGAAATGTGAAAAAACAAGCCAGGGATGCAGAGCAGGGTTGGTGTGCAGGTTTGAATGTGGCCCATGTGAAAAAAGGAGGCTGCTTAGTGGTGGTTAATGGTCAGGGAGCCTAATTTAATTTCAAAGAGGTTAGCATCATTGCCAGAATGACCTCATGTTTATACTATACATCTATCCTCAAATGAAAAAAGAATAAATGACTCCCTCATCTCTGGGTCAAAAATAATTTCTGATTAAACTCCTGCTTAGCTCTCCAACATCTCTGCCCAGGGAAGAAGCCCAGTGAATCTGGAGTTTGGTTGAGTTTCAGATTTGATTGTAAGGATCATTTATACTTGGAGATGTTATGTTGTTGTTTCCTGTCTCTTACTTCATGGGGAATGGCCACGGTGGACTGAACCCAGTGGTATGAATAGCAGGAAGTTCCATAATGAGGTTTTCCCATTGAGCAAGGAGATCTATAAATCTTTGGATAGAACAGGAATCACTTCAGAGTAGCAGAGCGGGTGATGTCAATTTTAATAACTAAACCAACTGCCAAGATTCTGAGATGGAAGTTTCCCTAAGGTAAGTATTTGAGAATCTGCCCTGCATATATCTATTCATTTGGAGGTCCAGTTACCCATTTCTACCCTCTGGGAACAGCTTCCCTCACATGTATCCATGGTGACAACCATCTCTGAGTGGATGGGGATGCTTGATTCAAATGGGAACTTGGGACAGAGACTCAGAGTAAGCAGGATTGAGGGCAGGGAGCCAGTGATGTGACAGCATACGAGCCTCACAGCAGCAGTGAACTCCACAACAGGGCAGCTGAAGAGCGATGGAACTCTGGCAGTTACACCACAATTTCATGCTGCAGCCTCTGGGTCCCCTGTGTTTCTGATTCCAGCCACCCTCTGCCTCTGCCTCTGACTTCCATGAGACACTTCTTATAGCTCGTCTTCATGATAAATTTCTCCCATTCAGCCAAAAATTAAATCCCATTATCTTCTATCACTTTTTTACATGGAAAGTTCTGAATATTACTTTTCATAGCTCTTTACTTAGACCTAAAATCTTTGTTTTAAGAATGAAGTTTAGACTGGTCCAGTATGAGTATTACTATTACTACTAATTTGGGGGGGGGTGTTAAAATTGTAGTACATAATTTTAAAAAAATCTATTAGTTTGTCATTTTGAGGCAATATATTCTGTACCAAAATAAATAAATGAATAAAAGAATAAAATAATCAAAAATAAAGAATACCTGTGCATCTCTTTAGAGACAAAAGGGTGTTAGTAAGACCCAAAATTGGGGGCAGATTCCATATCCATGAGTATTTCTTGATATCTTAAAGTGAATTTAACTATTTTATCATTTGTGACTCTACAAAAAAAAGTCTACCATGTTCTAGAAGTGAGTCAAAAATTTTTAAAATTTACTGCCACTTTATTCTGTGCTAGACATTAGGAACACAGAGTAGAAAAGGCTACTTATCTGCTCCTCAAAGAGAGACAAATCGACGTCACAACATTTGAAGTGGTCCCTTCCCTGCCACCTCAGTGGTTGACAAGTCTGCCAGAACCGCCACAGACCAACAGTGACTCTGTGTTCCTCATCTAAACCTACCACAGGAAGGAGATGCTCATGTAAAGGTGACTCCTATGCAGAAGGAGCTTTAATTCACTCCTTTCCTCTAAGGAACTGATTCCCATGTCTCCTACCAGACCTGTGGGATGTTCAGGGCACAAGAAGTAGGCTCTCCCGGGTTTCCACAGACATATCCTGATCACTCTCTCCCATGGGAGCCTGTGGAAGATACAATGGCCCACAAAAGGCAGCTGGTTGTAACTGACATGGCCGTGTGCCTGGGATTTGACGGGTTCAGATTATAGAAGTTAGTCCACAAGACAAGCAGACTCTATAGAAAACAGTCCTCTAAAGTCATCCTGAAAGGACCCTCAATATGATCAGGGACAGCGGAGACTCCAGTGACTGCTGCAGACAAGAGTTAAGGAGGGGAGAAATTACAGGCAGGCTAGTTTCAGCTGATGCCTACCAGGTCATCCAAGAGTCTAGCAACCACCCCCATTTCCCTGAAGTTTTCAGTGAACATTTACTGGTCAATCTATAAACAGAGTTGAATAAGTAAATCATTACCCTATGCTTTTCTACCAAGGAAGGGTCTCTGGCCAGAGGCTTGGAGGCGCCATACATAGAAACCAAGAACACTGTGCACAATGTTCAACTTCTTAATATCTGGAGACTGTTTCTTAGTAATTCAAAGTAAGGAATCACTAAGTTCTGAAAGTGATGGGCTGTGCCCTGGGGGCTATAGGGAAAAGTGAAAGGTTTGGAACATGCTCCCAGTGTTTGGAAGCATGGCGGGAGAAACCAGGGCCAAATGAAACTCAGTCAATGGGCCAGTAAGCAGAAGGGTGTAAATGCTGCTACACGGAGAATGGGATGTTATGGGGGAAACCTGAGGGTACATGATAAGGCTTCAGGACAGTAATGACATCTCCTGCACTGAATTCAAGTAGCAGCATGTGGGCGTTTGCCAGGCAAGAGAACAAACATTTGGAGGGGAAGGGCATTGTGACTAAGGAGAGGCATGAGAACATTTCTAGAGGCAACAGGAATCATGACCAGCCTTAGAAATTACAACTCAGAGTGTAGGGTGGGGTATTATGGCAGAGGAAGAGTACAAGGCCATGGAGCATAATCCTGGAATTCTTGAGCATCCAGGTGATTTGAGCAGGAGCATGACATCTCGGGATGGACTCGCTTTTACGACGGACTGACAGGATGCATGCAGATCACTGTTGTGTGTGACTCTCCTTTGAGTCTAGCAGCCACCATCTTGGAGCGTTCAGCTGTGCCCCATTTGCAAAAGGATCCTCCCAGCTGGGCTTGTTGACTGTTTATATCCCCTCACAGAGAGGCAGGGAGGGTCTCAAGACCCCGACCTGTGTACACTCACCTGCATACACAGCCACTCCCCCTCCACCCACCACCATATGCTGTGCTGCAATAATTGTACGTGGCCTCAGAGAGGCACTACTTATATAGGCTGGGGAGGACTAGGGACTAGTGGCAGGAAGCTCCATCTATACAGACACGTGGAGGCCATCATTCCTGCTAAGCAAAGGCTTTCCAGACGCAGCCTTTCATGGGAGAAGCATCCACATCTCTGTGAGTAACCCCCTAACTAATGCTCTGTGAGGAAGCCCAATAAATTCATTGATTCTCTAGAGTGAATGATGGTAGTATCATGCTTTCATTTGTCACTGGGCCCTTAGAAGGAGAGGTAGACCTGGTTTATGCATTCTAGAGCCGGGAAAGAATTCTTCCAACAGCCACATAAGAGATGTTAGTAGAGTGAGTTAAGTTAATGAGCATAAGAGAGGTAATGGTGAACATTCTAGGAGATGATGTTTCTTCTCAGACCAATGAAGGTTAAAGGCTCCTTGTGACACTGTTCATGATTATTTACAGAGTAGTGTCTGCTAGGTCTATAAAGAATGATAGTAACTGGAGAGCATAGGATGATGCATCACAACCAATGGGAACACTTTGACATTCCCATTATGGTTTCCCTACTTTGGATGTGATGGGTATGGACTTGATCTAAAAGATTTTGGTCATGAGCCTATCTTCAAAGAGAGTTTCAAAAGAATAATTTAGACATGTACGAGCCACTTACCAGAATAAGCAATTAAATTGTTAGCCACAATGTTTATTGTACAAAGTATTGATAAACGTTGATTCTGGTCTCAGATTAATAGAAAAATGTGCAGGTAATCATTCTAAGAAGCCAGACCTGGCTCACTTTGGAGGGCTGTGTTGGACATATTGATGAGTGAACCATGACATTTAGAAATGAAAATCATTCTCAAAATTTTCTATCCAAGCCTCCATTTACCCTCAGAGTTTATAAAACACCAGGGATGATGGTGATGATTTGTACAAATACACTTTATAGCTTATAGACACATAGCGGTGTCATAATTTTATATTACATGGTCCATTATACTACCTTGTTAATGTGATCTCGGTTCATCAGAAGATTTTTTTCTAATTTCCTTTTATACAAATTATTGAGTCATCAAAATTTATACATTCAGTGACTTCATTTCCAATTGGTGTAATTGAGAGTAACATTAGTCACTCTTGTCAAATACAAGACTACAGATAATTTTTGATAATTTCTTACTTTGAGAAGAATCATCTGGAGGAGGTGTTACTAAAGTTGAGTGATTTTTATAACTGTGACAGCATTGGGACGAATTTCTGACAAATTTGTTCAAAAGACACATGTTAACACATCTAGAGCCCATAGTTCTTGGAAAGCAACTTATCTGTAAAGATTCAACTCTGGTGCGGGAGAGATGGCTCAGTGGTTAAGAGAACTGTTCTTCCAGAGGACCAGGTTCCACTACTAGCATCCACAAGGCACTTGTCTGTATCTTGTTGTGTAGGCCTTCAGGCTTTCATGGGCACTGTATGCATGTGGTGCACAGATATATATGCTTGCAAACGCACATATAATAAATTGCTTTAGAATCAGTTCTTTATACATGCTAGTTTAATCTAAATCTGAACTTGATGTTAAATATGAATTTATAGAGTCCATCTTAGTCTTTCTTGACACATGTAAAAACCAAATGTGGCTTTATTGGTATACATAATTTAAAATGATGTTACAATATCCCATCACAGTTGACTCAATTGCAAGGGAACATTACTCTTAAAGACATCTTCATTTAACAAAAATAAAAGTGGTCTTCCTCATTAAAAGGTGGCTCATCTTGACAGTGAGGAGATAGCTCAGCAGGTAAAACTTTCTGTGTAAGAGGGCTGGAGTTCAAATTCCCAGCCCCCCATGTAAATGGCAGATCACCTCCTGTAAGCCTAGTCCTCAGGAAGCAGAGATAGTGATTCCCAGAGCAAGCTGCCTAGCTGGACTAGCCAAATTGGCAAGCTCTGGCTTCAAGTGAGAGACACCATATCAATATATAAGGTAAAATAGCAGCAGTGAAAAGCATTCACATACAGATGTGCGCACACACACAAGAGAACGTGAATATACACCTATACACAGGCACACACACATGCACATACACACACATAACTTGGTTTATCTGAACTTCCACATGAATTTTTTTCGCCCAATATAGCACATTTTAAATGAATATCTATGCTGGAGCCCACAGACACTTGATTTTCAAGGTTGCTACAGTGCTACAGTTTTTCCATCTTAAATGCTTTGAAGTTTTGTACCCCCAGGAAATGACTGGCGATTCAACCACTCCACATGCTCTTATTAAATAAAATAATTCTTCTAATAATTTATTAAATAAAATTTACCACCAGAATGCCAACAGTTTCTACCCTGATATTTGGACTGTGAACTTAACATTTTGGCAGTTGATACAAGGCTGGGCTCTGGGGACAAGCAAGCTGTTCTTCCCCTGTGGGCTCTAGCACTGCCCCACATGAAATCCCTCCAATGTCCTGGGGCATGGCCACTGCTGCCATCTGCTGCTTCTGCTGCCACTGCTGCCACCATCACCAATATCCCGGCCCTAGAATCCTCTTTGGGTCACCACAGCAGTTCAAAATACCATAGGTGTGCTTGTAGGTGTTAGTTGGTGTTCCCATCATTTGCTATCGGGTATGTGCCTGAGCCTACATACAAAGCCAAGGGCTTCTTGTGTCTCTCTGCTGCTCAGGTGCATGCCCAATGATCTCTTTATACTTTATTTACAAAATGTAAGTTTAAGGCTGGAAAGATGGCTCAGCAGGTAAGAGAATGTAATATCTTTGCAGAAGACCCAGGCTCAGCTCCCATTAGCAACACTGTAGGGCTCACAGTCACTTGTAACTCTGGGCATCCTCTGGCTTCTTTGGACATCTACACTCATCTGCACGTATCCACACACCCAGTCACATGATTAAAAATGAGGTAAATCTTTTAAAGACTTTTTCGGGGTCAAATTGTCAAGAGATCCAAGATGTTTGTAGCAGTGAGAAGCATGGGTCCCACAAAACCGTCAAGCCTTCTGCTACTGCGCAAGTGTACCTATGCACCACATAGACTGATCTAATTCCAAAGTAATGGAGCTCAGAACCTTGTGGCAGGCGAACAGTCTGATTTAGAATCCCATAGAGCCACGATGTACAATCTGAATCATTCTTTAAAAGCCAGAATTACCAAAATATAATTTTTACATAGTAAATCTCAGTCCTTTGAATGAATGCACACCAGATCTAGATGTTTTGACAAATAAAATTGGAAAGCCAAGACAACATCATCATAACCAGAGCATATTAGAGGGCCCTCCCCCCCCCCCAATCTATCTCAGGTGAGCCAGGAGTTGACAGGACCTGGACTTGCCATTGTTGTATATTAGTGAGAGAATCTCAGCATGGCATGAAGTTGACTTGATTTGGAAGGTAAGGGACAATATAACAACTAAACTGGTACCATGCTGTCCTTGCTGGGATGAAATTTATAAGAAGTGAATCAGAGGGACTATTTAAAGGTCTAAGAATTTAGAAAATACTTAGAGCTTTTTTTTCCCCCCAGTCAGCTTTGGAGCCTAGGACAGACTTCTGATTGTTGCTTCCAAAATGTCTTCTTTCTGTGTAGCTCCTACAAAATAACACAAGATAAAGATTCCATAGACAGAACACACACACACACACACACACACACACACACACACACACGGCCCTCACACACACACTAATGCACATGCATGTGCACATGTAAATACACTCACACCACACATATGCATTCACACACACATGCACCTACACACACCAAGCACACACATGCAGGCATGCATGCATACACACACACACACACACACACACACACACACACACACATACACATACTACATACAAACATCACACACGCACCCCCTACAACACATACACACATACATACACAGTGCACGCACACACACACAAGTCCATGTTGGTGTGTATACACACACAATATGTCATAGTATGATTCAGACCCTTCAACCTTGGAAGATTTTGCAAGGCAGTACAGATTGATCAGTTGTCCTGAATAGTTTGAGTGCTCACAGGGGCATTTTTGAAATAGAAAACATCACCCAGACTAGCTGGAAAAAGAAAAGAAAAAAAAAGAAGAAAAAGATCATAATTCCACATTCCACAAGAAATAAATCAATGCGGGGAACTACATTTAGGGCAGCAGCCTCAGTGCCTGATTACCCGAAATGGCAGGTGGCGAAAGGCAGCTACGGATGCCCAGACCAATTTTTTTCTATTATTCTGCTGTGTAAGCCAACTGAATGGGACCCAAATTTTACACAGCTAAAACTGGGCTCTGGCTATCCAGGCAGCTTAATTGGAGTGGGCCAAACACTTTGCATCAGCTCTCTGAATTCCCAGAACTGAACATATTCAAGGAAATAAAACCTTTGTGCACAAACACATACCCTCAGTCCTATTATACAAACGGTCGCCTATAGGCTTTGATGGGGTCTTTATGAAGTAATATGGAAGTTAAAAATTAAACATGCATGTTTTACTGCTTTATGGGCCCCAAACCTGATTAACTGGTAAAGCGTTGGCTGATTGAACCATGTTGCTGTTCGTCTGTTCTATGACGCTTACATTTTGGGTTGCCAACTGGAAAGAAGCAATTTCCAAGAAGAGAATGTTTGCTCCAAGGTATAATGGGTTTATCATAAGGGAGAGAATTGCAGGAGAAATTGAAGGCAACAGGGGGCTCAAGGCTTGGAAAGGCAGCCAAGGAAGGGGTCCAGAAGCAGAGTGAGTGTTGCATAAATATTCATACATGACGGCAGGCTAATAATAACAATTGCAGAAATATTTCTTAGACATTACCTTGCATAGGGTGAAATTAAGATAGATTTCAGTTAAGTTGATAGCCCTTTCAAATGGTCTATATTTTAGTGCATGTATACCCATATGTATGTGTTAAAGCCAGTAATTTGATTACAGAAAGTAACTGAGATGCAAGCTCCCAATTCTAGCCTTTCCCATTGTGATCCATGAATAACATGAGCTGTGAATCATGCCTAGAGGCTCCTTCAGTGGCCGCACCAAGTAATAACATGTCAACTGTAACTTGGGTTTTTATGGCAGATTTTATAGCAAAGAATAAGATAACCGGATTTATCAAATTGGCAGTGACATCATCGACTGCGTTTCTTGAAATGCAAATGTTGCCACTGTAACTCATGTGCATCTTGCTCATGGCTCTTTGGTCTTGATATTAGAAGCATGTTCATCTTTATTCTTTATTTCTGGTTCAGTTAAATTCAAAGGATGGTGACAGCGTCCAGCCTAAAAATAGTCTCATTCGAAAGGACACTACATAGCCAGGCCAAACTGGGGTTTTCACAAGGCCTCGTTCATTCTTAAATGGTCTGTTAATTGTAAATACATATAACAGGGAGGAGGAGGAGAAGGAAGGGGAGGAGAGATAAGAAACAGGAAAGTAGCATTAAGACCAGCCATGTCTGGTCGTTGCAACCAAAGTCATCTCAGAGACAGTGTGGTGCATCCACCCTTGATGAATCCATTGTCATAAGGGACAGCAAAAGGGAGCCAACCGTGTGAGTCTAGAAAATTAGGAAGCACTCAAAATACTCATGACAATTCTTCAGCCGTCCCCTGATAATGATCTTATCAGCATATAGTGATGGGAAGTTTTAGACAATTGTTTGTGTTGTAGCTTGTTCTTTGGAGCAAGGTGGTGTGAATAGAAAAAGAATATCATAAAAAGAGAGTATCAAACAAGTGCTGTCGGGGCACCCAGAAGAAGCCTTGTATCAATAAACTAGAACCTGGCAGACTACAAAGACTTAGGTGGAAATGGAGCAGGGTGCGTGGTTGGGTGGCTCTGGGCTATGCTGCTTCCAGGATAGACTTGTACCCACTGAGTGTGACAAATGTGACTGTGTCATGTCACTCTATTCCTTTGAGGTCCTACCTCTCCAGCCACAGCTCAAACCCCAGTGGCAGAGTGAGGCAGGAGCAGGAGTACAATTTGCCTGGTGACCTCCAGCCTGACATGAGGCAATTCTGATGGAAAGGGGATGGACCAGAGCTCCTCAATGGATGCTTTGCCAAGCCAGCCTTACAGTCAACCTTTCCCTCTGCCCTACCACTTCTATTCATAGGCTAATTTCAAAGGAACAAACTATCCTTTAAATTGCTTCAGCAGCTGCTCCAACCAGAGCGACTTGGTAGAAAGATACCTCTCCGAATGTCTCATGCCTTGACACCTGGTTTGTGCAAAAAAGAAAGCACTCAAATGCTATCCGGGGTTCTAATTTCCCACTCACAGATACTGCTTCTGTTTGATTGACATGTGGTTTGTCTAAAAGGGAATGTGTGCCAGTCAGAGCAGCTTGAATAACAAACACACCTGACCGTTGCATTTTCTCTCCCATGAATAAGTTAGGCATCAGACTGACTGCAACTGTTAAGATGAGTCTATTCTCAGGCAATGGCTCATTCATTCTAAGAGAGTCAACAAATTCATTAAGTTGGCCCTTGGTGTCTGAATGTCTCTCAGAGAGCTTCATGTGTTTGGACACTTGGTTCCCAGTCAGTAGAGCTGTTTTGGAAGGTTATGGAACCTTTAGGATATGGGTTTCACGGGAGGAAGTAGGTAGGGCTTCAAGCTTTTACAGCCAGGGAACACTTCCTGTTGAGCCTTTCTCTGACCATGGATGAATTATGGGTAGTTGTTTCATTTTCTGTCCTACTAATATCTGCCCCACAAAGATAGCATATATCTCCTCAAACTGCACGCCTCCCAAACTCTTCCTCTCATAAGTTACTGCTTTTCAGGCATTTCATCAGACCAGTGAACAAAGTAACACAGGAAATTGGAACCAAGAATGGGATCCTTGCTGTTATTAATCTGACCACATGGTTTGTAGGCCTTAGACTGGTTTATATGCAGAGTTTCAAGAGTCTGGAGCTGTGGGCTAGAGAACCTCAAGAATGCGTAAGCAGAGATTAGTGGGTTATTCTGCTAGGTATTTGTAAATTCAGAATTCTGAGACAAATGGCAGATACTGGAAGCCTGGGGCCTGATGTTTTAGAAGGGGAAATAAGAACTCTTTTGGGGGGGGCACTGGATTAGAAACTGTTCATGTCACAATTCCACAAGAATATGGCTTCATTTCATCCTTGTTCTGAGAGCTTGGGGGAGATGGAGTTAGAAAGCAACAGAATAATCTGTTTGGTGGAGGAGACTTCAAGAAAAGGGAGTCTTCAGGCTGTGTCGTGTGTGTGTGTGTGTGTGTGTGTGTGTGTGTGTGTGTGT
>JADRCD010234503.1:13449-28845 GCA_019843815.1 Montemys delectorum
TGTGTGTGTGTGTGTGTGTGTGTGTGTGTGTTGGGAGGATAGAGTAGTAAAAGCATGGAGTTTGGTGAAGGAACTAGCATTAGAAAGTTTAAAATTGTAGACAAGGTGAAGGCAAAAGTAGATGTAATTGTTAAGATGTTCGTACCATTAGAAAGATTGTTCTCCATGTTAGAACAGTAGGAAACACCCGCTGAGGGCAAAACTTCACCCATCTAAGGTTCCAAATTGTGAAAATGCAAGTTCATTGGAACCAAGAGAGCCCCAAAGGAGACTATCACTGAAAGCATTCCCTGCTCTAAATAAACTACCCAGAAAAATATTTTCTGAGATTCAGCCACCAAGGCACACAGAGGTCACTGCAGATATGAGAAGAGTCAGGCTGGCAGCATATCTTGGCAATGTTGGATACATGATACCGGCTTGACTTTACTGGAATGCTAAGCAAAAGAGCAAAGAGTTGTAGAGGTTCCCTCCCCCACCTCCATAGTTTCAGAAATCTGGTGACTCACCAGCAATGTGTAGAAGGTTGGCTTTCCTGCACAGATGCCCCGAAAGACCATCACATGAGGTCTGTGAAGGTGATGCCAATGTTACAGGAGAGCCTAGAGTACTGGAGAGGCCAAAGCTATGGGAGCTCTGCCAAGGAGAGCTGCAGACACAGAATAGAGCTAGCGTAAGAGAGAGATCACATGTAGCAGAGCTTGAAGGGCAGAGCCTCCCAAGGCTATTGGAGTTCAAATTTTGGTTATGGAGCTGCAGGGTTTGGAGACAACTTGGCTGGGTTTGGGGCTTGCTTCCTCTGATCTTTTCTCACTCTCCTCCTAGATCTCACTTTTGGATAGAAATGGTTTTGTGTGCCATTATTAGGAATAATGTGTGTATATTAGAAATACCTAAATTATATTTTGGTTTTACAGGGTTTTTAGTTAAGAGATTGAACTGAGTTTTTTTTTTTTTTTTTTACTTTGAATAGTGTTGGGATTGTTAAAGACTCTGAGGATGTTTGAAATTGGACTAGGTGTATTTTACATCCTGGGGTAGTCATCAGCCTAAGGGGACAATGGTTGTAGTTCAAATGTGTAAGTGTCACATGGGCTCATGTGTTTGAACCCTTGGTCCTCACTTGGTGGAGCTGTTTTGGAAAGTTTGGAACCTTGCTGGAGGGAGTGTATCACTGTCAAGAGACCTTGGACCGCAAACTCCTGCTACTCATACCCTGGAGGCATAAAAGGGAAGAGCCAAGAGTCCGGGCAGGCATTACACGGCAGGATCTAGAACAACCAAAGTTAACAAGCAGGAAAAGCTGCTAAAAGCAGAGATCGTGAAGGGGTGACCAGGTCAGACCAGCTCTGTCACAGAGCTCAGTGCTAGCACTGCCAGGATAGATTCTGTCACTGGAACCTCCCTTAGGGGATCTTCAGGAGCAAGTAGCCTGTGCTACTTGGTTGAACATTTGGACCAGGAATTACCTACTTTATTGTAATGACAATTATGTGACCCAAGCCTGGTACCAAACATGTCTACCGTTCTTTCTTTCCTAGTAGAACTAAATACTTAATATAAATACATGTGACTGTGGAAACTGACAATAAGCTGAGCTGACTGAAAGTCATATCAAGGGCTGGATAGGAGGTGACTCAACGGGTAAAGAGCTTGCTGTACAGGTATAGGGAACCTGAATTCAAATTTCCTGAACCCGTGTAAAGCCAGAAAGAGCAGCATGTGTCTGTAATCCCAGTTATGCCTACAGTGAGGTGGGAGGAGGTAGAGACAAGGAGAATCTCCAAACCTCATGGCTCACATAGCTCAGGATATGAGGTGGCAAACATGAAGACAGCAAGGTGAAAGGCAAGGACTGGCACCAAGGCTGTGTCCTCTGACCCCAACACATGCTCAGTACATGCACGTTCCTCCTCACACATGTGCACACATACCAAATAGAAAAATGAAATCACATAAAATCACATTTATTCAGGACCTTTTAAGTTCCACTCAGTTCAAGCCTATTCTCTCATAATTTTAAACTAAAATACATATACCCCACGAAGAAGAAATAATACATAGTTAGCTGAGGTCTAAGGATTGAAGAATAAAGAACCAATAGTTAGCACCTCAAGGAATGCAGTTGCGTACTGTATTTATAAGACAAAAAAAAAAAAAAAACAAAAAACAAAAAAAAAACAAAAAAAAAATAAAGCTGGAAAGTTCCAGCACACACCCTCAATTTGTTAATAGTATGTTGTAAAAACTGTCAATTACGCCACACAAATCCCTCCATTGAATGAACTGAAATTCCTAATTTTGCCATCACTTTGCCTCTGACACGTTTCTTTTGTGTCTCCATGAAACCAGGCAGTCTCACTGTAGGCTATGTATTTGTTTCCACAAATATTCAGCAGGAGAAAGAAATCATCCATCTTTGGAAAGATATATTTTTAGCAGGTGTTCTAGAGAAAGTCGCTTATGATGTTGTCTCCTTGGCATCTTGTTATAATAAGTATGCGATCACAGAAGCTGCTGAGACAATAGGTCTTTAATTTTATCCATGTCGATGGATATTTAGAATCAAAACAGATCCTTTAAAGATGAAAAGTTCAAGGCTGAAGGGAGCAGTGGTTCAATAGTTAAAGGCACTGGCTGCTCTTATAGAGGATCTGGGTTTAGTTCCCAGCACCCACATGAAGCAGATTACAATCACTTGTAACTCCACTTCCAGGGATTCAGCACCCCCTCTTCTAGTCTCTATTCACATATGCATGCATGTAGTACACATACAGACAACCACACACAGAGACAAGCACAAGCACATACATGTACACACACACACACACACACACACACACACACACACAGTAAATAAAACAAATCTTTAAAAACCTGACTACAGGGGCTGGCGAGATGGCTCAGTGGGTAAGAGCACTGACTGCTCTTCTGAAGGTCCTGAGTTCGGATCCCTGCAACCACATGGTGGCTCACAACCACCCGTAATGAGATCTGACGCCCTCTTGTGGTGCATCTGAAAACAGCTACAGTGAATTACACCGGAGCAAGCGGGGCTGGAGTGAGCGAGCAGGGCCGGCAGAAGTCCTGAGTCCTGAGTTCAATTCCCAGCAGCCACACACATGATGGCTCACAGCCATCTGTACAGTTACAGTATACTCATACACATAAAATAAATAAAATAAATCTTTTAAAAAAAAATCTGACTACAACTTTTTTTATTTGTGGAGAAAAGTAGAAAAAATTCTGAGGTGTTGATAGAGATTTAAATATTCCCCAAAGGAACTTAGTTCAAATGTCAACTTGGAGTCTAACTTTTCTCCTTAAGGGAATAGATGAAGGCAGTAGAGCAAAGCTTTCACACCCCCTCTGTGGGAAATGTGCTTTATTTGTTGCTGGTAATTTATCATAAGTGGTAAGACTTAACTTGAAAACAACGATTAAAAATCACCTGAGGACAATGGAGCAAAATGAAAGTAGTTCAGTTTGGCATGGACAAAGTATTCTTGCAGTCTGCTCCACGTGCTCGACTGCCAATTTTAACTCAAGAAAGTCTGAGAAGAGTTGGATTAACATTCCAGAGATTTCAACTTCTTTTGGTTTCTATACACGGGAATGTTAAGAGCGAGCAGATGGAGTTGACTTTAAGGGCATGGGGTGAAGTCTTTCTAGAATATGATCCAGGCACTAGCTGCTCTACAATTCCAAATCAGAAGGGTCTGAAAAACTTCTCAGGACTAAATGTAGATCATGGGGTCAGGCCTGGAGATCTGTTTTCCAAACTAGGGCTGAGAGATGGCTCAGTTGGAAAGGTGCTTGTTGTTCAAGCAGGAGGACTTGAGTTCCTTCCCCAGAACTCAACAAGGAAATCCAGGCACATACTGTGTGTATGGTCCTCACTGGGAAGGTGGAGTGCTGTATTTGACAGTCCCAGTGCTGGAAAGTCAGAGGCAGGAGAATCCCTGGGCTTTGCTGGACAGCCAGCCTCCACAATGATAAGCTCCAGGCTGAGAGAGCCTGTCTCCAAATACAGAACAGGAGGCCAGTTGAAGGCTCTATGGTTAAGAGTACTAGTTGCTCTTGAAAGGGATCAGATTCAGTTCCCAGCACTCACAATGGTAGCTCACAACTGTCTGTAATTTTAGTCCCAAGGGATCCAACACCACCAAGCATGTACATGGTGCCCATATCTACGTGCAAACAAAAAAACAGTTGTACACATAAAGTATATTTAAAAACATTAAAACAAACACAAAACCAAGGTAGATGATTCCGAAAGTGCAGCTCCAGAAGATGACCTCTGACCTCCACTGGGGCACTGGAATACTAGCAGTGGCCACAACCTCACAAAAGAATGACTGAATTTTCTCTCTCCCAACTACCAACTACCAGTTGTTCCTCAGTAAGGGCTCGGGCCTGGAGATCATCCACCCCATCTATGCTGGAGTTTTGACTGACTCTCATCCCTGTTTTGAGATGAGACTTATCACTGGCTTGAGTTATCATTGAGAATCCCTGTGAACCAGAATCCCAAATGTCTGTGTTATCTGTCATCCATAATCCTAGGCTTTGTATTGTGTGTTTACTATATATGCTTATGTCAGTTATTTTCTTAATGGTCCTTGAACTCCCCTCAGATTTGATGGTTGAAAACAATAAACATTATTTTCCATAATCCATAGCTGGGGGCAGAGGGTGATTCTTATGTCTTGATAGGAAGTAGCTCTCTAGCTTGACCTTACCATAATATTAGCGGTTGGCTGAGCATCCACAGGGTGACATGAATGACTTGGCCAATTTTGTCTATCAATATCAACAGCATGGTCCAGATGCACACTATATGGTCACAGGTTTCCCAAGACTGCAAGAAAGACTCAAGTATGATTGCTGCCTGAGTACCTTTCAAGTTTCTGGTGGATCAAATGTGTTGTTACTCTGATATTACTTCCTTCTCAATGACCAGTCCTTGGAGAGGCTCAGTCCAGAATCTCTTGGGGTCATAGTGATAAGTGGACATATGAGAGAAGCTTCTTGACCCCAAGGAAAGCAGCAATTGGAGAGGGGCAACCCAAGAAGGGACCTGATAGAACCTTTAAAGGTGCTGACCCATTGACTCACTTCCTCCAGCTAGGCGGCACCCCCAAAATTTTCCACAGCAAAGCTACCAGCCGAAGACCAGGCCTTCAATACACGAGTTTGTGGTGACATCTCTGCTCTTCCTTTTGTTTGTTTGTTTGTTTGTTTGTTTGAGCTCCGTGTCAACAGGGCTGTCCTGGAACTCACTCTATAGACTAGGCTAGCCTCAGTCTCAGAGATCCACCTGCCTCTGCCTCCCAAGTGCTAGGATTAAGGGCGTGCACCACCAACACTCAGCCTCCTGTATTGTTTTTAAGGAGTCCTTCGTCTTTGAATTTCTACAGTCATAGTACGATGGGTCTAGGTAGTATTTATTTTATATTTAAAATTCCTTCTTCTTCAGATGGTTTGCCAATATAAATCTCTGAGGATTCCTGAAAGTTCCTAGGGAAAAGAACATGAGAAAAAGGAGTATGCACTGTCACATGGTTTGGAGACTTGAGCCATTGTGACTGGTGCGTTGGAATTATGACCTTACAACCCAGTGGAGACTGAGATTAAAAAAGAACCATCTGAAAGGTAGTATTGGATCATGAAGCCAGGCACAGTAGGAATCCCAAGTCAACAAAGATGGCAGCAGCAGCAGCAGCATATATTCCAGGAGAGGGTTTGAGCGTTAGTTGTATGTTTACACACCTGTGTGTAGGCATTACTAGTGTGCACATTGTAATTTCCATAAAGGAAGAAACTCAATGCTCACTATTAAAGCTGCACGCAGGCTCTTTTGCAGACACCTGCTTGCTCTCTCAGACATCCCCCTCCCACATGATGCTGGAGACTGGCCAGCACCATGTCCCGGACTCTCCAGAGTTGTGAGCCGAATACACAAGCCTTGTCACCCTAGAAAAACACTTCTTAATGAAAACAAATGTAGATATAATTTCAAACAGGACAAAGAAAATAAGCTGTAAACATGTCTTAGATTTGACTGGACATCACCATCCATAGCGAGGCTGGATATCTAGGTCCCCTTTCTTCCATGAAATTAATTCTAGTGTGTGTGTGTGTGTGTGTGTGTGTGTGTGTGTGTGTATGACCTATGTCTTTTTTATTTATTTCTGGAGTTCTTATCCCTCTTTCAGCCCTTCTTTTGATACTAGTCTCTGTCTATGTGAAAATGATTTCACTGACTTCATTCTCCAGACAGAACACACCACTCCATATAAAGCCTTGATAGCTTTGATCCTAACTCAGTGAACATGTTGGTGTGTATGTCTCAACACTTCTTTCCCATCAGCTCTTGCAAAGTGATTGGCTATGTAAGGAAATAATTATTCCCCCAAACCAACCCAGTTTTTACATATCTATTATAGTGGTTTTATGAAGAGGGATGTGAATATAAGAGATATTGATGTATTTCATTATCCCTTGATCCACTACAGAGCAGTGATTGGTACATATCTATTGTAGTGGTTTTATGAAGAGGGATGTGAATATAAGAGATATTGATGTATTTCATTATCCCCTGATCCACTACAGAGCAGTGATTGGTACTGAGTCAGTCACTTTGGGAAGTGCTTTATAATATTAGGCAGTTTAGTGTTCACAACACACCACAAGGTGGGATATGGTTATTCTCTTTGTTCTACTAGATGAGAAAAGTGAAGAGCCAGAGGTTAATTTACATGGCTGGAGTTTGAGCTTCTCGGCTGTCACTGCTGTGGTAGATGGGGTTCTTTAGCACACAGATCCAGGGATGGAAACTTTAGAAAGAAGGGGAAGGAGGCAGCGTTAGGCTGAGGATGAATTTGGCCCAGTCACCATGTCCATAGCCACTCAACTGTCTGAGTTAGGGTTTCTACTGCTGTGATAAACACCATGTCTAAAAGGTATGTGGAGAGGAAAGGCTTCATGTTACTTATACTTCCACATCACAGTTCATCATCGAAGAAGTCAAGGCAGGAATCTGGAGATAGGAACTGAAGTGCAGGCTGTGGAGGGGTGGGGCTTACTGACTTGCTCGTCCTGTTTTGCTCAGTTTGCTTTCTTGTAGCTCCCAGTACCATCTGCCCAGGAGTGACAGAGCCCCCAGTGGGACCTCGAGCATCAATCCTTAGTCCAGACTATACTGCACAGCCTTACCTACGGGGCCGATCTTAGGAAGACATTTTCCCCAACTAAGATTCCCGTTTCCCAGACAGGTCTCCGTGTGTGTCAAGATGACAGAACCAACCAGCACAGGTCATGAGAGCTCTGATGCTAAGGTGGCCTAGAGGGTTGTTCCGAGTTGTTTAACCATTCATCAAATGAAAACGGCCCCTGGAGAGGGAGGCCCAGCCTTGGCAAAGCTTCCTCCAGAGAAGGGCAATATCTAAGGAAGTAGGCAGTGACCATTGTCTCTCACATGTGTGCCCATGAAGCAATGAGGAATTCCTTTAACACTGCAGATACCAACTGAGTGAGCTATGGGGAGGCTAAGACTGTTAGTTCACCATAGAAGGTCCTGCTCACACAGCTTAATGAGTTATAGAACTAAATAGAGCAGAGGCGTAGCACATAAGCTTGCAATCTTACCATTCTGCGGGGCGCATTCTTAAAGAAAATACCTACTGGAATTTTAATTCTAAATGAGTAACATGAAGATTGGTGAGATGACTCGGCATAAGCATGATGACCTGAGTTCAAGTTCCGAACTCCCTTGTAAAATGCTGGACATGACACTCTATAGTTCCCGTAACCCCAGCATTATAGAAGACAGAGTCAGGAAGATCCGCCGAGGCTCCTGCTTGCCATCTTAATGCTGGGATTAGTGAGAAATAGGTTTAGGGAATAAGGTGGAGAGGGGTAAAGCAGAACACCCAATATCTTCCTCTGGCCTCTGCATATGTACAGTCATGCACGGCTGCACATACACACACACAAACACACACACACACACACACACACACACACACACACACGCTCGCACATACAACACACAAGAGAAAAATTAACATGTATGATGGCAGACTGATTCAACTTACAAGATTATTCAAGTCTCCTTGAGATAAATAAGGGGAACCTACGTCCCATTGGGTCACTGGGCACAGTTAAAGCCCTGCTAAAAATCTATTCAAAATCCCTACTATCTTAAATTTATATTGTAAGCACCCTTGGCGTTTTATTTCTCTATAAGCAAGCAAAGATGTTGGGGTAGAGCAATTTGACTTCCCGTTAGCAGTCGTTGGGCTCTTTGTTTCCCTGGTTAGCTTAACAACCATCAGTCAGCAACCAGCAACAGCTTTCCTGAACACTAGATGGAAAAAAAAATCACACAATGTTTGGAGCTGGGTTCCCGAGGCATAGACTCCATAAGGGCTATTTGAAGCAGGCGGTAGAAGACTTTGGGTTATCCTAAATCTGAGTGGGCTCTGGATGACCCTGCAACCGCTTCCACCTAGGCTAAATGGAGAGCAATTTCCCAGCTGAACTGAAAGTCTATGGCTGAAAGTCCATGCCCCCCAACACACACACCCCCTCTGGCTACTTGAGCAGGTCACCAAGGCTCAGAGTGACCTGGGAGACATTTTCCTGTGCTGGCCTTCCTAGTGTTGCTCCACTAGCCCCAATAAAAGGCTTCCCTTCGGTGATCTTTCCTTGACTCTTTTCAGAAGTATGCTATGATGAGCCAGAAGCAGAGATAGAAGCAGCCGAGAAAGCAGATTGCCATCAGAGGTGGTTGATCGTCGGTGGAGGCAAACACTGTCTGATAGCTAACAGAGCAACCGCTGAGTAACACAAGGGAGGCCAGAGCAGAAAGAAGAGCAATGGAGGTAGAAAGACGGCCAAGGAGAGCCTAGAGCTGAGGCTGGAGCGAGGTAGATGACTGGGAGGAATCGGAGAAGAGAAACTTTAGGCGGAGAGATTTTGGAGAGCCGTCAAGCCGTAGGACCAAGGCTCTCAGATCCCAGACGGAAAGCTGTAAGGTAAATATCAGTAAGAGTTAAGACCTTCCTAGGCCCACTGAAGCACTGTGATATCTGCTCTAAGGGTAGATATATACCTGAGATGACAGTGCATCACTAGAAGGTGCCACCTGCCGCTGCTCCTGCCTGTCTACTGCTGCAGCTGGCTCCTGCTGCCAAATACAGGGACACAAATGTACCACAGGCCAGCGCTTGAAGAATTTCTCTTTCCCTAGTCACCACTTCTGTCTAGGTAGTGCAAAAGACCCCCAGCCAGACATCCTCTGAGCTTACTTTCTTCTATTTCACCGCATCCCCTGATGCCTGATGATTTTGCCCCATACAGAGTAAGAATCATGTTTAAACTGTTAGCCAGAATTCCCAGTATCTATCTCCTTAGAAATTTTCTGCCCCATCTCTGTCTTTTGGCTAAAAATTCCTACTTGGCCAGCCTATATTTGGAGTTGAACCCCATATTCCTTCCTCATTGTAACACCCCACGCAGTGGCCCCCATACCTGTCCTGATGCTGAGTAAGCCCTCCCTTTCCAAGTTTCAAGTACCATCAATTGTTCTTCCGTAGCATCCCTGGCTCCTGCTGATCATCATCCACCTTATTAGTTCTCTCTCCCTTGCAGATTACGAAAGAAGACTTTTGTTTTTTACCCTCTCACTTCCACAGGTGCCACAAACCCAACCAAGGGAATGAATTTCCCATCGTCTTCTCATCGTCACTGGTGCTCCCCTTAAAGGCAGCATCCATCGCAGCTACTTTCTGTTTTGACGTTTAAGCACACAGATACCAAACACCGAGTAACCCCAGCAGCTACTTTGTATTCATGATTTGTGGCACACATTGGATGGTCTTATTTTTTAATCAGAAAATTACTATTTTTTCTATTTAAACAATTTTATTATATTTTTAGGTGTGCGCTTTGGTTGTGCGTCCAAGTTAATTTTTCTTCAAAGGGTCCTATATTAATTTCATAAATTGAACCAGTGAAAGAACTGGATTTGACATTCAGGTTCACTTATATCTAGTTTATTTTTAAGTTTCTGAATTCTGTAAAGTCAAAGCTATACTAATAGTTTGCTAGGTTACAACGCCATGACAATTATATGGTGACACATTCCTTGCCATGTTTGTCTCCATAAGCTCAGAGGGCAGCAGATGAGCCACTATGCACTGAGTCCCCACATATTCTTTTGCTTTTTAAAATCCTCTGAGAATTGCATGCATATGTACATGTATTTTAATCATAAATGTTCCCACTCCCCTTCCCAGTCTCCCATATCCCCTTCCCAACTTAGTGCTCCCCTTTTTAAAAAATATAACCCACTAAATCCAAAATTAGTGTTATCCAAATGCACATGGGTGTGAGGCTGTTTTAGATTTGTCATATAGAAACAATAGACAATATGAGCATATGGGCAGATATATGCAGCCACGCATTGCATACCACAGAATTCAGTTCCAAGAGATAAACTAAGATGATTTGATGCTATGCTAGAATCATAGGTAAGCTCAGAACATCACGATGGCAAGCTATCACTAAGTGATGTAGTCTCATAGATACAAATGTAGGAGGAGGGAAGCTCAGTTGAGGAATTGCCTCCATCAGATTGGCCTGAGAGCAAGTCTGTGGGACTTTTTTTCTTTTCTTTCTTTCTTTCTTTTTTTTACTCTTCTTTTTTTTTTTTTTTTTGTTCCAATTGATGTAGAAGAGCCCAGCCACTGTGGGCACTGATACTCCTGGCAGGCTGTCCTGGATGGTGTAAGAAAGCAGACTGAGCAAGCTTTGAGGGAGCAAGCCAGTAGGCAGCACCCCTCCACGGCCTCTGCTTTAGTTCCTGCCTCCAGGTCCTGGCCTTGAGTTCATGTCCTGGCTCCCCAGTGATGAACTGTAACCTGTAAGCTACATAAGCCATTTTCCCCCAAGCTGTTTTTGGCCATGGCTTTATCGCAGAAACAAAAAGCAAATGAGAAGAGTCACCATCGTATATTTAGTCTGCTATTGACTAAAATGTTATGGAGTACATGGACTCTGTGTTTTTGTATGTCTATATCTGTATCTGTGTGTGAGTCTGTGTGTTTTTCTGTGTTTTTGTGTATCTGTGTGTATGTGTCTATGTGCATTTGTGTTCCTGTATATATGTGTTTCTATGTGTCTGTGTGTCTGTCTGTATGTGTGTGTCCCTCTCTGTGTATATCTGTGCGGTGTGCCTGTGTATGTATCTGTGTCTGTGCATTTTCCTGTGCATGTCTGTATATACCTCTCTCTCTGTGTGTGTGTGTGTGTGTGTGTGTGTGTGTGTGTGTGTGTGTGTATGTGTCTGTCTGTCTATCTGTCTGTGTTTCTTAGATCTGGTAACAGAGATATAGGAAACATAAATAACTCACATGAAGGCATATTTTAGATTAAGGAAGTAATATTTCAAAGGGGCAACACTCCAGTTAAGAAAGTCTTCTGACTAAGTCTGTTCCCTAGGCAACGAAGGTCGGTACCAAAAAAAAAAAAGCAGGCTAGCATCTGGAGTGGTTGAGGCGTCATAGGTAGTCTCCAGTCAGGAGCTTCACAATGGAAACTGATTTGTTTTACTGCAGCTATCAATGATGTCTCTGGCAGAATCTGGGTCACTAGATAGAGTAGCTGCACTTCTTGAATGATATTCTCAGAATAAGGTCCCTAGGGTGGTGGTGGTGGCAGTAACAGTGATGGTGGTGGCGGCAGCAGTGGCAGCAACACTTGTGACCTTGTAGGAAAGGTGAATCCTCTTGTCCACCCCAGGTCTGCTGACTGGAAACTGGGATAGGAAAAGCGAGAGGGGAGGCAGGGTTCTACTGTATAGCCCTTCAAGTGGTTCTTCTAATGCCCGCAAAAGTGTGAGAACTGCCATACTATATTTAGAATTTCTTCTATTCCAGAATCTTTTAAAACACATGTAGAGACACATGTATGGATGCCGAATCTTTACAATAGTAATGGGAAAGAACTTGCAGTAAAAACAGGTGTGTCTATTAATGATACTCTCTTATGCTAGCAGACGGGAGCCTAGCATGGCTGTCCTCTGAGAGGCTCCACCCAGCAGCTGACTCAGACAGATGTAGACACCTGTAGCCAAACAGTGGATGGAGCTTGGGGACCCTTATGGAAGAATAGGATGAAAGACTTCAGGCCCCAAAGGGGATAGGAACTCCACAGAAAGACCAACAGAATCAACTAACCTGGACCCTTGGGGCTCTCAGAGACCGAACCACCAACCAAAGAGCATACACAGGCTGGACCTAGGCCTCCCCTCACATATGTAGCAAATGGGCAGGTTGGTCTTCACGTGGGTCCTGAACAACTGGAGCGGGGGCTATCCCAAAAGCTGTTGCCTGTACGTGGGATATGTTCTTCTACCTGGGCTGCCTTGTGTAGGAGACTTGATATGCCAAGGTGGGGAGATACACAGGGGGCGCTCCACCTGCTCAGAGGGGAAGGGGAGGGGGAGGGGGAAGGATTGTGGGAGAGAGTGACTGGGAGGGAGGCTGTGAGTGGGATGTAAAGGGAATAAGTAAAAGAAACAAAAAGTTATGTCAGAAACAGATTCTCCACATGAGAAGGTTGGGTTAGAGGTTGGATGTCTAAAGTTGCCTTTGCTGCCTCTTTCTACATGGCTCATGCTTAAATAGCAGCAGTTACAAGTTACTTGGGCAGCCTCAGTAGAGAAAACACCATGGTGGAATATAGTCTCAAGTAGTATCCTGGTGAGTCGCTGGCAGCAGGAGACATGTTTCAAGGCGGTGAAAAAAAAAAAAAACAACCTTCCATTGGATTGTCACATGCAGCCTCCCCATGGAGCGGGAGCCAGGCAGTGCGATGTTGGCTCATCCCCCAGCTGCTGAGACAGGCCAGGCCAGATAAGGGCGGAGAACCGGAAGACATGTCTTGACTGTGTCCCTGCTCTTTCTTCTACTTCTTAATTGATCTAGGCTGAGAAGAACAGGCACTTGTTTCCCAAAACTAAAAAAAAAAAAAAAAAAAAAAAAAAAAAGGTGGTTACAGGCAGCTAAGAGAGAGCCTGGAAAGTCTGGGAAGCATACTTATCTAAAATCTTTCAACTGCCCACCCCTGATCAAGAAACACTTCGATATAAGCTATCCAGTTTATAAGGGGTGGGGAGGGATGGTAGAAGATGTATCTAAGAATAATAAGGCGAAAGTAAAGCTGGTTTATGCTTTGGTTTGGGTTTTAAGGTGTAATGTTATAAAGATTATGTGGTTGTTTTAAAAATCACCTCTGTGATTGACATGCTTTATTAGATCCTAAAATATAAAGCTATGTTCAAATATATTATTTCAATATATTCCTTTTCAAATGGTATTGTATATTTGTCTTAATAATTCCATAAAAAATAGTAATACCTGGGGAACTTATTAGTCTCTCACTGAGTAATGTTTCATAGCTACTAGTTATGGTTCTGAACACATGACCTACCTTAATTCAGAGAAGCTTCTGGGTTGTAAATTGAAACAGTTTTTTAAAGATTTATTTACTTAGGTATTTCATACATATAAGTGCTCTGTCTCATCTGCACACCAAAAGAAGGCATTGGGTCCCATTATAGTTGGTTGTGAGCCACCGTGTGGTTGCTGGGAATTGAACTCAGGACCTCTAGTGAAACAATCAGTGCTCTTAACTGCTGAGCCATCTCTCCTGTCCCCTTCCCTCCTTTTTAAGACATTGAAATATTTTTAAGTGTGAAAAAGCTATTGTTAAGAAATTTAGAGACCTGAACCCAGTAATAAATAGTACAGGGACAGTTTGGCCTCTGATCTGTTCAGTTCCAAACTCTGTCCTCAAGCTCTGCATTTGGTGACATCAATCATGGCAGCCAATCATACAGGAGGTATGCATGCATTGTCCATGTCTGTGGCTTGAATGCATGTTGTCCATAATAAATTTGATGAACTGTAATGACCCATGCTTCAGTACAAACAGGTCAAGTCTTCAAGGGAAGATTGGGTCAGGATGGCCCCTCCGCACTTGAATGGGGTTAGATGTCCCCAGAAAAGACATCTAAAGATGCCTGTCCATTTCTCCCATCGGAGAACCCACTGTCTCCAAATGACACTGCATCCACTGAGGGACAACCCTAGAAGCAAGAGATTCCCCAGGACCACCCTGGAACTTTGCGAGTTGGTTTGAAGTACAGTTCTCTGCAGGTTTCTTGGACTCTCCAGAGAGGATATCAAATTGAGCTGCCAGTTGTATGAACTGCAAAAAAGGGAAGCGTATTCCGCCTGCCAAGGCATAAAGTCAAGTCACCTCTGAAGGCCTGGGACCCCACCAAGTATCCCATAACTTCCTTAGACCTAGAGTGGATTTGTAGTTTGGATCTTATCTGCTAATCACAGTCTGCTCCCGGGGAAAGCCCTCCTTGATTCAGCTAGACTAGGAGAGGCCATAGTGATCACTCTTTATTTATAAGTGATTGATTCTATTTTCAACTCGAATTCCAAGTCCTGCACAAATACATCCCTAGAAGAAGAGTCACTATGGCAACCGTTGGTTTGCTGTGGTGATACATGCACAAGCCTGGCTGTTCGTCAACCTAGACCAGGCAAGTTACTGATGTAGATGCACAGAGAAATGACAGCCCCTCAGGACATAGGACTCTGGGTCAGACCAAGCCATCAGTCTGTAGGTTCTAAGTCCTGGCCCCAGGTTAGCGTGAGCTCTGAAGGACTCCTGTGCTGAGTGGTAGGTCTCCAAATGCTGGTCCTGAACCAGTTGGCTTCCATACTCCATTTGCAGGGCATTGCTTCCAATCAATACATGATTTGGGGAGCATATGGGAGTAGAGGGGGTGGGAGGGTGGGGTAGGTGGTGCCACCATGTACATGTTAAGTCAGAGGACAACTTGTACGAGTCACTTTTCTCCTCCTAACTTATGGGTTCCAATGATTGAAGTCAAGCCTTCAGACTCAGTGCCATTCCCCTTATACCTGCTGCTGTGCTTTTTCCCCCCTAGGACATGATAAAAGTGATACATGTAGACTGCACCCGACAATGTCCTTATTAATTTATTTACTTAATAATCACTTCACAGACATCTGTTCTGAGCTAGGCAGCGGCAACAACACTGAGGGTGCAGAAACATCACCTACTGTGATTGGATAAGTGAATCTGGTGAGAAGGTTACAGCTTGCCCTTCAAGCAGCTCATAGAACAAGAGATTACAGTGCAATGGGATAAGTGGCTCGTTGCAGGACTCTGAAACAACCATAGCTTATAGAGAGAAGAAGAAGAAGAAGAAGTGAGGACATTTCCCAGGAGGAGTCGGGGCCCGTTTCACCACAGAAGGGATGATGGAGCTTGAGGAAAGTAAAC
>JADRCD010234504.1:0-11412 GCA_019843815.1 Montemys delectorum
AACTCAGTGGGTTCGATGATGATGATGTTGATGATGATAATGAGGACGATGATGATGACGATAACAGAAAAAGTAAAGAGGACAGGAACATGGGAGGCAGGGATCCGGCAGGGGCATGATCAAGATACACTGTATATGTATGTGAAACTGTCGAAGAATAAATAACATTTTTTTTGTTTTGTTTTGTTTTGTTGTAAGGCAAACTAATTGGGAGTTACAGCTCAGTTAATCCTCACTGCAGCCTACTGAGAGAATCTGTTAACAGCAGCATAGAAAAACTAGGCCCCCCAAGACTCACCCAACACCACTCAACTGGGGGGCCATTAATGGAACAATTGTACCCGTGCAGTCTTTCCTCGCAGTCCAGATGTGTTTGGGCACCATGACACTGTAAACGGAGAGGGGTAGGGGTCGGAACTGCTGATCTGGCACATACCTCCCACACCCGAGCGCTGCTCCACTGGGGCAGCTTCATCCCTGTCCAATGCATGGAAATGTCCACAGCTGGGTCTTCTGGGAGGCACCCGTCCCAACACCCTCTCCAAACAGGCTCCTCCTCCTCCCAGCTCCCCAAGGGTCTCACCTCCCTGCACCCCTGGCCCAGTCTCTTACACAAAACAGTGTCTGTAATGTACAAAAAATGAGGTGTCTCTGGTGGAAAAGCTGGGTGATTGGTTACAATATGTCCTCTGGATGCCAGTCAGGAGAACAGAAGAAGGACCCGAGCCAGCTTGCACAGTGACAGGGACACACAGGGGCCACCTCACCCTGTGCCCCTGATCCTTGCTGCCAACCCCAGGAATTGGCCCATTCAGTGATGTGGGTGGCTTCTCTGACAGCCCCCTCCTTTCTTTACTCCCTTCCCCTTAATTGTCCCCCATGATGAGGATCTGCCAAGAGGCTGTGTTTAGTCACAGGCAAAGGCTGACACTTCCCAGGGCATCTCAGTGTCTTTCTGGTAAGTCACTCATGCTGGAATTAGAGGGGCTCCTGCCCAAGCCCACACGACACTCATGATCTGTACCCCTGTACCCGGCCTGTGATGACACAGCGGCTCTTCCAGACTTCCAGCTGGCAGGAGCTGTCTCTGCCTTCCCCAATGAATCGAACCCCAGAAACTGACAGCCAAGAGGCCCATTAGAATTCAGTTATTGGCTGTAAGTTCTGGCATTGTGGTTTGTTGAGGTCTTGGGCAAATCACTTCCTCTCTTTGTACCTCAGTTTTCCCATATAATTGAATTCCTCAGGACTGAAGGCATAGGGTGTTTGATCTCTTAGATACCCATGGGGAGCTGCAGGGTTTTTTCTGGGGGAGCCACAGTTGGGGTGACAACCTACCACACAGGCTGTGTAGCTGAGCTTGAGGGGATGGCTGACCCAGAGTTCTTTCCAAGCACTGAGAAGGGAGGAATCAGTGTTGGAGAGGCTGGTGTGTAGTGATTTGGCACCAGCAGAATTTGTAGCTTGGTGGCCCCCACTTCTGCCCTAACCATTCTGTAGCTTTGACATTCTGGAGAACAACCCACATCCAATAAAAGGCTGTTTTGAGTCTAGAGTGCCCTGTTGGGGACACCCCTGATGCCTAACAGATTTGGTAGTGCCTTCTGATCACACACTGGTTTGAGACCCACAGGACTTCCCAGGCTCCCAGAAAGTCTCAGTGCTTTGGACCTGTTATGTGGGAGTCCAGGGGTACAGAGAACCTGGTGTTCACATATTGGTGACCCAAGAATCTGATTGTTCTACTGGGAGTGGAGGACAGCGCCCAGACACCACACCTTATTCCGTTAGCAGCCCTTGAAATTGGTGGCCTTGGAGAGGGAAAGTCTTCATGGTGCGGCATCGCTCTCTGCTGGCCAGGATGGGAAGTACTGGCCATACAGTACAGGAGGATATGATCTTATGGTGGGCTTTCCAGGGCAGTACCTGCTCAGCCTTCACAAATGTCGACTCTCAGGCCCTCCTGATTCCCGGAGGGATCCCAGCAGGTGGAAATCTCACTCTCATTTTACAGACAAAAAACTTTAAGAAGGTCAGAGAAGTAATGGAAGCCACTCAAAGCTCCCAGTTTTCAAATGGCCAAGCCAGCCCTGTCTTTGGAATGCTTCTCAGAATTCTACATAGAGTCATCTTGTGAGTGGCTGGAGGTGTGGCTCAGTTAATAGATTTCCCGCCTAGTACTCATGAGCCCCTGGATTCCATCCTCAGCACTGCATGAGTGGGGTGTGGACATGCACACTGGTAACCCCAGTGTTACTCATGAAGCAGAGGTTGGAGGTTAGAAGTATTCAGGTCATCCTTGGCTTCTTGGGCTGAGATACATGACCCCCCCCCGTGTGTGTGTGTGTGTGTGTGTGTGTGTGTGTGTGTGTGTGTTAGTGTGTCTGTATGCATGAATCAGCTTTCATATAACAGGACTCACAGCTTCTAGAAATAGTATTTAATGTTTTCATTAAAATCACTAGGTGTGGTGGTGCACACCTTTAATCCCAGCACTTCGGAGGCAGAGGCAGGTAGATCTCTGTGAGTCTGAAATTATCAGTCTGGTATATATAGCACAGGGATTCTCAGCCAGACCCTGGCTCTAAAAAAGAAAGAAAGAAATTAAGATTGTATTCAACCTGACTGCACTGTACTGGGCTAGCAGAGGGGCCTTTCTTACTAGCTTTGGAAGATGAGAATGTATAACCTCTTTGCCCAGGCTGTACCAGAGATCCCAAATGTAGTACAGGGAATGAGGGGAGGAGGCATGTTTAAATCTTTACAGAGCCCACTGTGAGCTAAGGGGACTGCTTCCTGTGGCGATTGACAGCCCTGGGCTTGGCCTTGTACCCATTTCTGTTCTTGCAGCTTCCCCCACACCTGTCGCCCGTGGCTATTGAATGTGTCCCTCAAAATTTCTCTGGAGCTTCCTCCTTTCCCAATCCCCTCAAGGTTCTGGGGAGTAAAATCAGGAAACTCAGAATGCCCAGGGGGAGGAATATGTGAGGACCACAGGCAAGTGGTCGTCACCAGAAAAGTTCCTGCTCTGGGCTGGGCTGGGCTGTAGCACGTGCTGCGGGAGAGCGTGGGTTCTCAGAGTGATGCTGCTCTGACCCGGGTCCACTGCTCACCTCCTTTTGAAGACACTTGAGTCTGGGTAAGGAATGTGACATTCTGTTGTTAGATTCAAAGCTTGGGCTAGGGGTCTCTTAAAAAGCCAGGCTTGGCCACCTGCCTTTTACAGACTCATTAATCAGACAAGTAACAGGGAGAAGCAGAGACGAGATATGTATTCCATGTATCCACGCTGGGAAGAGGAACACAGAGGCCCAGTGGTACCCACATGCTTCCCAGGTCCTGAAGGGTGTGAGCTATGCACAGAGGTGTGCATAACTAAGTGGTCTTGGTCAAGTTATGATTCCTCATCATCACTGCCCAAGTCTCTCCTGCGAGGGGGTCTGTGGAGTCAGTTGTCCCCGCTACCTTTTCAGGGGTTCTGGACATTGAACTCGGATCATCAGGCTTGTGTGGCAAGCACCTTATCACTGAGCCATCCTACCAGCCCCAAGTGGCTAGACAAGTGTCGGCAGTGTGAAATCTCCCCTGGGATTGGTACCGAGGCTCCAGCCTTTTCTTCTGCGAGCAGGAGGCGCCTGAGGAAATTCCACCCCCTGTGGACTACTGCCTCAATGGTCTGACACTGGAGGGAGGGACGCAACTGTTCCTTTAAAATACCCACATTCCTGTCACCATGGTTATAGTGTGACCCTCCCAAATGAGTAAGGGTCATTTGCCCAGGAGGTGGTCACAGAGTTGACCCTATTTGCCCTGTAGTTGTAACTACATAGAGAACCTTGTGGGTCCTTCCAGTCACTGTGGCTGCCAGGTCAATAAACCTGAATTTTTGACTCTCTGCCCAAAAGGTACTGCATATCCAAGATCACCAGTTCCCAGAAGGTGGTCTGTTGGGCTGCTGGAGGCAGTTCATATTGTCTTCAAGAGCCCTCTTCTACCATGGGGAAGGATTACTGTGCCCACTATGAACAAGCTAAGCTCTTGACAACTGAAACTTCCACATTATATTTAGAAATGATCTATGTTAAATATTGTTAATATACTAAGGATGGACAGATTGCTGATGCTTCTGATTAATTAATTAATTAATGTGTGTGTGTGTGTGTGTGTGTGTGTGTGTGTGTGTGTGTATGTGTGTGTGTGTGTGCAGGTACAGAGGCCAGAGGACTCTCACACTGGCCTGGAACTCACCAAGAAGGCTTGACTGGCTGACAAGTGACCCCCAGAGATCTACTTGTCTCTCCATTTCTCAATTTCTGGGACTATTAGAATTAATGCATCATCAAGCTTTTTTTAAAATGTGGATTCTGGGGCTGGAGAGATGGCTCAGTGGTTAAGAGCACTAACGGCTCTTCCAGAGGTCCTGGGTTCAATTCCCAGCAACCATATGGTGGCTTGCAACCATCTGCAATGGGATCTGATGCCTTCTTCTGGTGTGTCTGAATACAGTGACAGTGTGTGTACTCATATACATAAGATAAATAAATCTTAAAAAAAAGAAAGTGAATTCCTGGAGATGGAACTCAGGTCCCCGTGCTTGGGAGACAGGTGCTTTCCTGGTTAAGCTCTCTCCCCAGCACTGGTAGCTTCCAGCTCAAATGGATAATAAAATTTAGACTTGTAATTTTAAGGAGGAAAGAGAAAGAAAACTTGACTCATTTTTGTGCCTCTCCTTGGGCTTTAAGGGAAACCGGTGCCTCACTGTAGAGATAAGTTTTGTTTCCTAGATTTATAACTGAATACTTGAAGGAATTTGCTTGCTAAGATTGTGGTTTGCTTTGTTTGACAACTAAAGTACTTATGAAGGAGAGGCAGTGTGCTAAATTTATAATGGAGTTCAAAGTGTTTAAGGGAATGTAATGAATTACATTTGCAAATGATCTCTAAGGGATCCTGATGTCTTCAAGATGAGCTAATAGCTCATTAACCAAAGAACATTGAAGCTCATTGTTCTTAGACTTCTGATTATAAACAGAATAACAAGATTTGCAGAGGACACAGCAGCTCCAGAATAACTGGATCACTTCTCTTTTAATGAATGGAGCATTAGCTTTAAGACTTAGTCCTTTCTGGATTCACCTCCGACATGAGAAACCAATTCTCACTGGCAACTATGAAGACTAATGGCCATAGTGGTGAAATCCTTTACCCTAAAGACCCCCTCCTGTCCTCCATTACAAGGGAGAAACTTAGGAGCTTAGGGACTTGCACAGCTGGGCAGGTAGGTATTCAAGCCAGACTTGCTTGAGCTTGGGCCCTTGACTCCAGATGGTCTATGGGTCTTGTTTCTTGAGTGCACATTGGAGCTCTCCAGAGAGCAGTTGACATGTTCTAACATCTGTGCCCCTTCCTTGGTACCCACAGGGGATTGGTTCCTGGATTCCTGGAGATGCTGGGGTCTGCACACAAGTCCCTGCTTGTGTACTATTTGCAGAAAATGATGTACTATTTGCAGAAACCCTCTGCATGTCCTCATATATGTTTATATTATTTCGTCATTTTATATTTTCTATATATGTGAGAGTTTTGCTTCTGTGTGTGTGTGTGTGAGTACCTCTTCTGGCCTCCTCTGGTGCCAAACCCTGGAACTGGCATTGTGGATGGTATGAGCTGCCATCTGGAATGCTAGGAATTGAACCCAAGTCCTCTTGAAGAGCAGTCAGTGCTCTTAACCACTGAGCCGTATTTCTGTATCTTATTACATTTGGAGACAAGTTCTTACTCTGTAGCCCAGGGTGGCCTTGAACTTACACTGGTCTTCTTGCCTCAGCCTCCTGTGTGACAGACCTACAGATATCCACTATGGCTGGCTCCTCGAGCACAGGGAACCTCTTATGGTGATGTCAATATTACATAACTAGTTGATGCTCTGTATTGCTTACGGCAGTGGTTCTCAACCTTCCCAATGCTGGGCCCTTTGTATACATCCTCATGTCATGGTGACTCCCAATCATAAAATTATTTTCACTGCTACTTCATAGCTGTAATCCTGTTACTGTTATGAATCATAATGTAAATATCTGATATGCAGGATATCTGTTATGTGCCCCAAAGGGGTTGAGACTCATAGGTTGAGAATCCTTGGCATATGGAATAATAACAAGGAAAGGCCTCTGTATGTTTAAATACATATAATGTCCATAGGTGTAAATAAACAGTGCGCCACCATGACTCAAGGTGAACAATACCGAGACAGGAGTGCTGGTGAGAGATGGAGAAATGATGCAGGATCTGTGTGGAGGCAGGAGGCTACACAGCCTTAGCAGGAAGGGTTAGGATTTTAACAAAGGACTTCTTGTCCTGGAGACACACATCCTAGGCTCATAGATCCCAGGCTCATAGATCCCAGGCTCATAGATCCCAGGCTGGTCTACAGTTCACTGAAGATGAGCTTCTGTTCCTCCTGCCTTCACCTCTCAAGTGCTGAGGTGACTGTTTTGAGCATGTGTCGCCAAGTCTAGTTCATGATAAGAATTTTTTGAGGACCAAAATTGAGGGAATTTTGGCTCCTGGCTCTGTGCTTGGTGACAGTTTCTCTACCTGTGTTATGTCTTATAAGCTGGACAGGTCAGAGAGTCTCCTCTAAATTGCTCAGCTGATTTCTGTCCTTAGCAGTCTTTACTGCTTATGTATCCATTGGGAGGGAGGGGCCTTCTGCATCTTGTAAATTTCAGGAACTTCCTGACAACTTTGTGTTTAACTCCTTTAGGATTTCTTAATAATTCTTCCTTTAGAACATCCAGAGTCTTAAATACCTTCTGGGTTTTAATGAGGCTTCTGATACCAAAGTAAATTTCTACACACTATGAGCATAGTTTCCATATTGTGTTCTCTGACTGTTTTTGCTGATAAGCCACTGAAAATGTCGTGGGAGTTCAGACTTCTTAGCTGTCAACCTGTTCACAGGGACTCAGATTCCAAGAACCCATCACTCTTGTCCTTTGTGTATCTTGGAGATATATTCTATTTCTGAAAGTTCTGTGGGAACCTCAGACCATTTTCTGCCCCTGGTATTGGTATATATACTTTACCACTTCCCTCTTTCAATTCCATTTTTTCTTCTTGACTCAAAAATAGCAGCATTGGGGGCATTTCCTGTTCCAGCTTTGATATGGAAAGAGCTTAGAAATCATGATTCCCAGCTTGGAAATGTAGTTCAGCTAATAAAGTGCTTTCCCAGCATGCACAAAGTCCCCGGTACCACGTAAAACCAGGCATGGTGGTACAGGTCTAAATCACTGCATTCAGGAGGATCAGAAGTTCAAGACCATTCTTGACAACATAGCTATTTTGAGGCTAGCCTGGGCTACATGAGACTCTATCCTATCTATTATCTCTCTCCTTCTCTCTATCTCAAAAATCTCTTCCTCCTTATTACAAGGAACATGCTGAGGAAACTAAAAATAAACCATTTTTCAATCATAGCAGAGAATCAGCTCAAAGCAAAAGTAGCTGGAACAGGCACCTATGCATCACAGCTGGTTTGCAACCAAGATCCCAAGACGTTGAAGAAAATCACAGCATGAGCAGAAAGACATGGATGTTTAAGGAAAACTGAGGTTAATGTGTGAAAGGCTCTACAGAAGTCAGATTCCACAGAGAAAATGAGTCGGTGATTTGCATTTATTCTGAAGAATTACCTAGTCTGACCATGGAGGCTAAGTCCGGCCATATGCTGTCTGCAGCTAAAGACCCAGGAAAGGCCAGAGTGGAGCTCGGTCCAAGTCTGAGGACTCCACAGCCAGCGCAGCAGATAATGTGCATTCCGGACCAAGCAGGGTGTGAGATAAGATGGCCAGGCCAGGCACAGAGGCAGGAAGAGGCGATTCCCTCTTTTCTGATTCTGTTCAGGGCCTCGGCCTATTGGATAGCACACTGAGGAAGGCAATTTGCTTTACTTCTTTTAAATGCTAATCTCACTTAGAAGCATAGAAATATTGTGTTTTGTTTTGTTTTGAAATAGAGTCTCATATAGCCAAGACTGGCCCTATACTTGCCATGTACCTGAACTTCTCATCCCCCTGCCTCCTGCCTCCACATTCTGAGTACTGGCATTGCAGGCTTGCACGGCCATGCCCGGTTCACACAGATAAAACCCAGGGTTTTGTCCATGCTGGGCAAACACTCTACTAATTGAGCTATGTTTTTAGTCCCAGAATAATGTTTAACATGGATATACTATGCCTCATTTAAGTTGATACCTGAAATTAAATGTCACAGGTCATAACAGAAAAAGCAAACTCATACAGGAAGTTGGAAATGCTGGTACAGAATCAAAAGGAAAACCGAAATTAGACACACAATAACGGGGGCTGGAGAGAAGGCTCGGCTGTTTTTCAGTGCGCACTACCCTTGCAGAGGGCCTGCGTTGGGTTCCCAGCTCCCACAATAGGTGGCTCACAATTGCCTGTAACTCCAGCTCCAGGGGATCTGATGCCTCTGGCCTCTTCAGAAACCCACACTTACTTGCACATACCCACACATGTAATCACAATTAAAAAGAATTTTGAAGCCATGTGTGAATGTATATAACTCTAATCTCAGCACTAAGGAGACAGAGGCAGATACATCTCGCTGAGATTGAGGCCAGCCTGGTCTAAATAGGGAGTTCCAGGCCAGCCAGGGCTATGTAGTATAACCTACATACAAATAGGATAGCCTGTACACAAACAGTGTAACCTGTCACAGTGCAGTCTGTGCACAGACGATGTAACCTGTGCATGGTGGGATAGCTGGAGAGGAAAGGGGAAGGAGTGGCAGAGTCTGAAATAACGATGGTTATCATGGTGGAGAATTTTCAAAAAATCGATGTCGAGACGCAAACAGCTCAGCTCCACAATGCTCACTTGGCACTAGCAATATAAACAGCAGCGGCGGCCACAATCCCACACCTCAGCTCATTGTATAAGAACAGACAACCAAAGAGAAACACAAAGCCTTTCAGAAAGCTGTAAGTGAGGGTGCCAGAGAATGCTGAGGAGCACGTTCTCTCTAGAAGAAATGGATGGTAATTGCATCAGACCTCTCATCGGAAACCAGCCAAGTAAACCATAGTGACATAAAATATTTAAGTTGTTGAAAGAAAACATGATCACTTGAATACCTTTTAGATTATCTTTCTCTCTTTCTCTCTTGCTTCCTTTCTTTCTCTTCCTTCCTTCCTTCCTTCCTTCCTTCCTTCCTTCCTTCCTTCCTTCCTTCCTGTCTGTCTGTCTGTCTGTCTGTCTTTCTTCCCTTCCGTCTATCTAGTGTATGTGTACTTGTGTGAGGTTATGTACACTGTGTGTACAGGTGTCTGCAGATGTTGTAGGATGTCAGATCCCTTAGAACTGGAGTTAAAGGTGGTTGTGAGCTGCTTGCTGTGGATGCTGGGAGCTGGACCCTGGTCCTCTACAACAGCAGTAAGTGCTCTTTATGGCTGAGCCACCTCTCTAGCCCTCGCCATTGGTTAAATTAGTGTGTTTGGTTTCCCTATGCAACAGTCTGTTCAAACTTAAGTGTTGAAGCCTTGATGACTTCAGGAGTGGGCCTTTGGGGAAGTGATTGGATCATGAGGATGAATTAATTAGTCAATGAATTAGTAGATCAATGCAGTAATGATTTGATGACATTTTTGGGAGATGGAAGAAACGAGGGGGCAGCACCTCACTGGCAGAAGTAGTGCATTGAGGGCGTGCTTTTAAAAGGTATATCTTGGGGCCGGGCAGTGGTGGCACACGCCTTTAATCCCAGCACTTAGGAGGCAGAGGCAGGCAGATTTCTGAGTTCGAGGCCAGCCTAGTCTACAGAGTGAGTTCCAGGACAGCCAGGGCTATACAGAGAAACCCTGCTACAAAAAAACAAAACAAACAAATAAACAAAAAACCCACACATACACAAAAAGGGAAAAGAGTTGTGGGGGGAGAGAAGGGGAAATTATGTAATTAAATGTTAACTAGAATAAATTATTTAAAAAAACAATTAACTGTAACATCATTGAAGTTGATTTTCTCAGTACTTTGTTATAGTGTTGAAAAGTGACTAAAACAAGCATGACTTTCAAGAAGGAGCCAGAGAAATGCTTGGTGGAAAGAGGCTCAGTGGAGAGAGGTGCTGGGTGGAAAGAGAGATGCTGGGTGGAGAGATGCTCAGTGGTTAAGAGCTTCTCTTGCTCTTGTGGAGGACCTGAGTTCAATTCCCAGCACCCACATACAGCCACTTACAACCTCCTGTAATCTAGGCCCAGGGAGATCTTATGCCTCTGGCTTCTGAGAGCACCTGCACTCACATGTACACCCCAACACACACGCACACATGCACACACACATGCACACACACATAACTAAAAGCAAATCTTAAGAAAAAAAAGTCAGCACAACAGGATGTACATGAGCTCAGAGGGTTGGAGGCCCCAGGCCTGCCTGTGCTCAGTTTCTAAGATGTTTCCCTGAACCTCTGGAGGCACCCCAAGGGTTCTGAGGGACCCACGGTGAGACGTGACTTAGAACACAGTCCCTGGTAGAGGGTCTGTAGCTCTGTCACTTGTTTTTCAGAAGCTGAGTTGCAATTCTGTGACCTTGTGGTCACAGCCTCTCCTGGTCTCCTCTCAGGCTTTGACAAATTAAGCCAGCCCCTTACATCTACATTAATAAACACACTATAGTTCACTTGTTTCTTGCTAAAAAAGAAATATCCACAATTTCCAGGCCTCTGTGTTGGTTGGGTTTTTGTCAACTTGACACAAGCTCCAGTAATTTGGAAAGAGGGAATTCAAGAGAAAAATGCCTCCACCAGATTGGCAAGCCTATGGGGTATTTTCATGACTAATGTTTGATGTGGGTGGTGCCACCTCTGGGCAGGTTGTACTGAGACATATAAAGAAAGCAGGCTGAGCAAGCTGTGGGGAGGGTGATGGCTATTCTTGGTTGTCAGTTTGATTATATTTGGAATTAACTAAAACTCCAAAATCCCTGTAAGGGATTTTTGATTAATTTGAACTAGGAAAAATCTACTTTTAATTTGAATCTGTAAGGTACTGGGGAAACCAACCTCTAATCTGGGCCACACCTTCTGCTGGAAGCCTATGTAAGGACATGGGAGAAGGGAGTTTTTGCTCTTTGTCTGCTTGCTCTCACCTTCCTAGCACATTCATTCCTTCACTGACATTAGAACCTACCTCTTCAGGGTTCCTGGATACACTTAAGACCAGCCAAGACATCAAGCCTTGTGGACTGAGCAGTTAACTACTGAATTTGTGGACTTTCCACTCAAAACCAGCTATTGTTGTATTAGCTGGACCGCAGCCTGTAAGTCATTCCAATAAATCTCCGTGTGTGTGTGTGTGTGTGTGTGTGTGTGTGTGTGTGTGTGTGTGTG
>JADRCD010234506.1:8947-25097 GCA_019843815.1 Montemys delectorum
ACACACACACACACACACACACACACACACACACACACACACACACATTAGCTCATTTTAACCTGTCTTATGGCTCAGTGGCTGAGCCCTTCTAAGCCTCTCAGCTGCATGCCCTTTTCTTTACTCCTTGCTCAACACCTCTGAATCTAGCTTCAACTAGTTGCCTGTTACCTTTCCCTGCTCAACACTTCTAAATCTGCTCTAGCTTAGTTATGCCTTTAAGCTCCGGCCTGCTATCTCAGGCCCAATCAGGAAGCAGTCAGTGGCTAGTGGTTCTATCTTCCTCTGAAGAATGATAAATTCTTTTCCTACTCCTGCATCTCCTAGCCTGTCGGCGGGAACCTGGCAGTCCCACCTCTTCTGTCCAGCTATTAGCCGCTGATATCTTTATTGGTTGATGAAGAACTAATTGGGAAACAGGATCTTCAGTGTTCACACACAGATTCCCCATCCAAGCATCAGAACCACGCACTAGAGTTCCTAGTATGTCTAGCTTTTATCATTCAAGTGCTCTATTAAATGTTTTTCTGTGCTTCATCTCAATTTCCCATTAACTCTTGGTATTATTGTTATCCCTACTTGGCAAACAATAAAATGATACTCTGAGAATTCAAGACTCTTTAGCAAAGGTTTTATCAACGTCAAATGAGGTAGAGTCACTACCGAGTTCGGTATTACACCCCTTTAATCTCAGCACTTGAGAGGCTGACACAGGAGGGTCACAAGTTCAAGGCCACCTAGGGTACATAGTAAGACCCTGTCTCAAAAGATAACAGAACACAAACAAGCAAACAAAACCCAAAGCCCCAGAAAACAAACAAATGAGGTAGAATTAAAATCTGATTGCAGTCACTCTTTGTTGTCATCTTTGGGGAACTGGTTTCAAACATTTACTTGGTCTCGCCAAAGCACACAGGTCCGTCTAGAATTCCCTGGATGCACAATCTTAGCATCTGAATATCTTCCCACCTAATTGCTCAGCACCACGGTATATCTCTTACACTCTTGCTGGTCTTCTTAGTATTCTCCCATTGCTTGACTCCAGTGTCCCCTTGACTATATCATTTTGACTACCTTAGCATTAAGTTATTTGACAGTAACATTGGTGTACTTTAATAAGTGGCAAGCCTTTGCTTCTGGGATGTAAACTCTGATCATAACAAAGACCTTTTGTCCCTGTCTGCGCCCCACCCCCAGTCCTGTAATAACTACTTTTTTTTTTTTAAATCTGAAAGAAACATCCATGTCTTTAATCTGCCATTTTCTTCCTGTCTTACATTCTTCCTTAACCTTTTCCAGCTCACAGTCTGGATTCTATGATTGATGATTTAATTATTTTCTTGCCTTTCCTCTGCCGTATTCTCTTCATACATACCCCTCAGGAAAACTTTAAATTTGGACTGTTCTGTTTTCCCTGCCTGAGTAGTTAAACTTTGATGGAGACAATCCACACAGACACATAGACGGTCACTACAAATTCATAATCCTCACTGACAGCCACGACTCCAGTATCAGTAGCCATCTTGTGACCGAATTTTGGATTTCATGTTTCAACTCTTATTTATACTAATGAGTGTTCTGAGCCTTTGACACCTTCCTCAGACTTGTGCATGAGGGATCCACAGTACTATGGTTTGAATGTTAAATGTGTTCCACAGTCTTGTGTTTGAAACCCAACCCCTGTCTGGTAACACTGTTTTGCGGAGGTTGGGTGAGCCGTTGGACACTGGCCTAGCTGGCAGAGGTAGTCTGAAGTTATGCCTACCACTGGTTGTGACTCAAGCCTGCCATTTCTGATTTGCTCACAGGGACACTCTGCCATGCCTTTTCTGCAATAATGAACTAAAATCACTCTATATCTTGAGCCAAAATAAGTTCTTCTTTTCTTATAGTCTGTTAAGTAGTTTTATCACAACAGCAAGGTTAGTAACACATATAAATTACTCCAAATGCAAAAGGTTAAAAATTGAACCTGTTATTGTTTTCATAACACATGTGTTCTTCTATGTGCATGTCTACGGTGCACATAGGGGATTGAACTCAGGGACTTGTGCATGCTAGGTGAGTATGGTCCCTAGTTGAAACATATATTTTTTGCAGCTCTTTCTTCCCAGTTAGCACTGGGTTGGAAAGTGTGACCGAGATCCACCAAAGCTAGAAGACTATTGTCATCCTTGGGTTTTTCAGTTCTCAATGGCCCAAGTTACACCAAAATTTTATAGTGTTTTTTGGAATCTATCCCCATTTCTATTTATTATTATTGCTATTATTATAACTATAATTATTATTACTTTAGTCCTAGTTCAGTCTCCTCTGATCAGGCTGTCTGGCTGGTTCTAAAGCAGCACACTACTCCATATTTGTTTTTAATTACTAATAACAAAGAGCCACAGACTGGGTCTTTTGGCTCACGGTTCTGGAGTGTGAGCTCTAAGGGCTTTATCAGGTAGGGTCCTGAGGGGGCACATTGATGGAGTAGTCAGAGACAGAAATGTATGTATACCTTTTTCTCTGGTCTCTCTCCCTGCATTCATAGTCACCAGGATAGTACCCAAACCTAACACTCCCCAAAAGCACTCACCTACAAATACCAGCTGTACTACACTTTCATCCTAATACTTCCCAAAATGTACTAAGCAACCACACACAGAGTCTTGAGGGTACACTCATACCATGGCAGGAAGCTTCCAAAGTCCCTCAAACCTGTTCCTGTACCAATGTTAGACGAGTGCTTTAAATACAATCTGATTATATGTCTCCCTCACTCCAAACCCTTCATGGAGTCCCTAACGCCTGGAGTAAGCCCTGCGTCCTTGCTATAGTCCTTGTGGTTTGCGGCCTGGCTCGTGCTTCTTTCTGCGCTGCCTTCATCGATTCCTGCCTGGTTCCTTAAGGTTAAGCCACAAAAGAGAGCTTGAAATTTCCTGAGCTGAATTTTTTTTTTTTTTTTTTTTTTTGCTTTTATCTCTTTAACACAGTGCTCCTTGCTGAGACCATCTTTGTATTCTTTATCACTTTTAACTGGCCAGTTCTTCTCTCTTCTGAGGCTAGGCCCAAGAGTCACTTCTTTGGGGAATCTTTTTTTTTTTTTTTTCCTGGAAAGAGCCACACTCCCAGACTCTAGCCGGAGTTGGCTACACTGCCCTTATATGCTCATAGTTCATTGCTTGGAAGGCGTGTACTTGTCTGTTTATAAGATTGTGAGTTCTCTGAAGCTTGAGATATGTAATATTTTTCTATGTGCTCTCATGGCATGGAGTTAGTACTTAATAATTTTAACATACATGTGCAAATGAACACGTGGTTCATTCATGAAAAACTATTTCGTGTTTGAGATGACTTGTTCTATTTACAAACAGGCAAAGAAATTGGATCTACAAGCTTGTGGATGCCTCTCAGGTTTGATTCTGAGTAACAATGGGCATAGTGATATCTGAACAGAACTGTGAGGTTTGGGAGTGGGAGGTGCCCAGAGTCAACTGAACCCCAAAGAAGCTGAAAGTGTTTGTAGTGGAGCTAGTGTCTATGGGATGAAGAAGAATTTTCTTTTTTAGAACACTACTAGACCTCTATTCTCTGTGTGTAAATTTTAGTTAAATCTTCTCTTTTCCATAGGAAGGTGTTAAGGTATAGAATAAAGTATTCTATACCTTACCCAAATAATTTAAAACTATGGAAAAAAGAAGGGTAAGGCAGATTTAAAGCTTTTTAATTTTTTCTTTTGTATATTGATTTTCTTTCCAAGGTATTCAGAAAGACCCTGCACCCCAACCAAAGCAAAAAGTTAAGAGTTTATTATTTTGAAGCTCAATACAGAGTAGCTGTGACCACCAAGTATCATTATTATTAAAACCTTTTGAAGTTAAACTGGCCATGGGATTAAAAAAAAACAAAACAAAACCAAAACACTATTACTAATAATTGCAATCCCAAGATGCCCAGGGAGTGTGGTAGGTAATTCTCACAGAATATCATAATCATACTTTTTCACAACCATCTCCTACATAGGAATTTTCCCCCCTTTTCTATTTGGACAACTAATGTTCACTGAACTCAGGTAACTTGGGGAAAGGTCCAGCGGATGAGTTGGGAAGACTTCGAGGGGCCCAAAGGCAAGATGCTTGCACCAAGCGACACAGCCTTTCCGGATCTTAGAACTTTGTCACCTGTCCCAGTGAAGGCAAAGTGAGTGAGCTGGGGAATCCAAGGAGAAGTACCCTAAGGAAATAAACCTAGGGATGTGTGAAAAGGCAAAGGGACCTGTTTGGGACCTGGAATTGCAACCGCTGGGTCGCTGTGGAAGAGGGAGGCAAGGTGGTTTCTCAAAAGGTAGGAGGGCGGGGCGGGGCGGGGCGGGGCGGGGTATGGGCGGGGCATGGGCGGGAACCCGGGAACGTGCGGAGGGTGCACCGGCCAGGAATGCCGCCTCTACGGGGCAAGCGAAGGTGAGGGGAAGAGTCAGTGCAGATCTGACGGGAGCCTCGGTGTCTCGCTCAGGCAGCTCGTCCTCACCGGGTCTGCAGCACCAGACGCTTCGTTCGCACCAGCTTGCAGTGGTGTCGGTGCGGAACAGGCGGACAGGTGGCGCGCAGGCACCAGCGCTCGGAGCGTCCCCCCTCGGCGCAGTGGTACGGCCCTGCCCGCCGCTGATCTGGCAGGCTGCGCGCGCACCCCGCGGCGGGGCGCGGGCCGGGGAGTCCCGGCCTCCGCGGCCCGCCTCCGTCTCCGCCGGTGCCCTCCTCCCTCGGCTCTGGTGCCGGGCGTCCGCGCGCTCCGCGGGGAGGAGCGCGGCCGCGGGGGCGCGCCCCGGGACTCCGCCCCCAGCTCCCCTCCCGGAGCCCGGGTGCCCGGCTCGCGCGGCTCGGTAGGAGACGGGGACCTCGCGCCGCCCCAGTGCCCCCGCCCCGCGTGAGAGGCGCCGCGCCCTCCGGCTGTCCTGCCTGGTGCATGGAGGGGCCCGTTCGGATCGCAGCCACTGCCGCCGCCGCCGCCGCCGCCGCCGCCAGCGTGCGGGGGGATGACCTGGGGGTGGCTTTCGGAGCCGGCTGCTGTGCTGGAGGTTTCGGGGCTTAGCCAGCCCTGCGGAGAGGTGCGGGGGTCCCTAGGCAGAGTCCCCGAGGGTGGCCCGGGGTCGAGAGCTCGGGGCCGCGCGGCTCGGGAGCGGGAGGTCCTGGGGAAGCGGAGGCCGGCTTGCCCGGCTGAGCGCTGGGGTCTAGGGTGGAAAGGCAGCTGAGGGATGCCCCGGAGCCGGCTCACCGCCGCTTCCTTGGGCGCGCAGAGCCACCTCGCCAGAGGAGGCGGGGTGAGGTGTCAGTGACACGCTGAGGTCTTCTTCGGTGATCTGCCAGGGCAGGTGGGATGCAGCCTAGCGGGGAGCAGGGGGCGCCGGCGCTTTTCCCAAGGGAGCCTACTCTGTCGTCCCTCTCAATCCCCGCAGAGTGCTGGAGAGAGACAGTGATTTATGTGTAGAGAGAAGCAAGAGAAATTTCCTGCACAATGTATCTTTCTCTGCCTTCACAGACTCAGTGACTTCCCAGCCCCAGGGAGTGTATTTTTCCTTCTCTTCTGTAAAGCTTTCTGTGGCTCGCATTATCATTTACTAAATACTTTAAATACATCGCTATTTATTTCAGCCTGCAGCTTCAGACCTTTGTTGCTTTCTCTCCACATTTAGGAATTTCAGTAATAAATCACCGAGGGGGATAGATAGACTCCCTTGCCCTTCGCTTTATTGTTCTCCCCTAACGCCACCAAATCAGGTGGAAGGCTCTCGAGAAAGGAACTCTCTACAGAATGCCTGCCTTTCCTCAACGGGACCACAGAGGGTGGCAGGTGTTTTAAGGGCAGGCTGTTGCCCAGTTGGGCTGTCAAATTTAGGGAACCTCATTAACAGAAAGACAGCCTTTGTCTAAACCAGACACCTTGGGAAACAGGAGGTTGCACTAAAAGGTAACGTGAGATTTTGTCTCAGGCCAATGCCAGGAATGATGAAAGAGGCTTGAGTTAATTCAGAGTCCATTCCCTCACTGATACTATACCCGCTCCCCCCCCCCCCATTCCCAGTGGACATTTAGCAGAGCTCAAGGACTGTCGTCACAAGGAGGTGGGTAGGTGGCTGGAGAAGAGGTGCCTTAATTTTAAGATAATTCTAGACACTCTCTTACTTTTTAAATAACTCTAACTTTCCAGTCTGTTTTTAGATGAAAATGAGGGCTATAGGTAGTTGAACTTTTAGGATAAGGTGAAAGAAAACCTTCAGAAAATGTCAAATTAGTGTTAAACTGGAAAGAATTCTTAGCAACTCAGAGAGGCACCGAATACTGTAGTCTCTGTTATGCACATGTTGAAGTAAACTGCCACATACTTTTAGTTATATGAGAAGGATGGAGAAAACCTGTTTCATTTTGGAAAGACGTACCTTGCGTATGTGTTTGGCAGTGTGTAAAGGAAAAACATTTATATTTCTATAAAACACACACATGTATATTGTTTAACTTTCTTGCAAAAAACTCGGATACAGTCCTTGGGAAATCTTCCTTTGTATGGTTTAATCACCTAGCCAAATCAGTTGCTAGAGGTGCTGTGCTATTGTTTGTGTAGCAACTCACTGGGGATGCTTTGATTGACTGCCGTGGTTCCCATCAGCCTCTACTGTGCAAAGTACTTAAACAGCACTGACTTTCAAGCAGGAAGTACAAAGACCTGGAGGATCTGACATGCACTAGTCTAACTTGTGTAGGTTGCTTCCAGCATCTCCCTTGCCTCCGGTGGGTTTTGCAGGTGGCTTGACTTTTTGTGGAAGGCTTTAACGTCACTTTAAGATAGGACCCTCCCCTATCCTCAGGGCATATATAGAGCAGTGCCGGGGGATTGAAACTTGTTTCATAGGGTGGTGCTCCACAAGGGTCAGGTAAAATTTAATAACTGGTTCTCATCTTTTCCTCTTGTTTTCCCACTTGGTGTGTGTACTCTCGTGGCTCTCTAGACAGTCCCTTTCTCTTTTTCTTTTTAGTGGCAGTAGGGTTTTTATTTTCTGGGTGGTTTCTTTGGTAAACATGTAGACTAAAATTTGATGACTGTTTCTAAGTAAAATACTAGGGAAGTGATTTCAGGAATTAAACGATATCTTTGTGAAATCAAAAATATAAAGGATAATGAGTTAGAAAATTTGTTTTAATGTGTGTTATTAGTTAACATGTGATCAGTATCTCTACTATGTAGAATTATAGCTAGGGCAGTACAATTATATACCAGATAGTTGTTCTTTAGCTTAATGACATTAATATTTAATAGAAACTAATTCAAATAGGAATTCAGACTCTAACTGTACTTCTTTGAAAGAGTTGTTTTTAATATTCGGCTATTTTATTTGTTTATTTATGACTGATGCCTTTTTCAAGAGATTTATTTTACTCATGTAGATTGATTTAGAAAATGTTACATTGTTTTTATTTACACTTTCATATTGTATCTAAACATTCCACTTGATCAACTTTTGTTGTGTAGGTGGCCTGCATCCACTATGCATAGGCGGGGAGGGCTTGAATTTGTTTACTGTTAAAATTAAGGATAGGGCACAAGAATATACTTAATGCCACTTTTAAATACTGGAATCCTGGGTTACATTGAAATGAAAAGCTGTGGGTTTTTTATTGTTGTTGTTTTTAAATCCTTCAAGTTTTCTCTCATTGTTTGGGCACTCTCCCTCCATTGTCAGGCTTAAAACATACAGTATCATTGTCATCTGTCCCTTGAATAATGGTCCTGAGGTGATATTATTAATGTGGCTTTTTAAAATCAAACTAATTATACTTGCCTAAAAGAGCCACATGTGTGTGATTCTAGCTGCCTGGTGCCTTTTGAGAGCCCTGGAGACAAGCTAGTGAATAGAGCTGAAAATTCATGCTGTATTTGATTAAACGGAACAGACTCGCTGCTCCTTACCCCAGCAGGGGCTGTGAGATCTCTTGATCCCCGAAGCGGCTCCTAGACCCTGGGAATTCCATTAGCGAGCACCTGAGGAATTTCTGCCCTGCAGTGCCTTTTTTGTATGTGTGTATGTGTATGTGTGGAGAGGGAGCAGAGCTGAGCAGTGAATGGCAGGGGGAGTAGAGGGGGCGGGGAACAGGCTGCATTAGAAGGCTCCATATGTTAGCAGATCTAAAATCAAGGCATGACTTAACAGCTTATCTTGTAAGAGAAAAGCCCAACCCAAAGGCAGACTGCTAGTGGGGACTTTATTACAGGCAGGGCTGTGCTGGTGTGCTTTAGCACTGAAGCGAACCCTAGTGTAAGTACAGAGAGGCGCTGCTTTCTGTTCTTCTAAGTTCAAGAGAATACAGATTTGCAGCCTTGGTAAGTTTTTTTTGAATGCTCTTTGGATGAATATGTGAAAGTGTATTACAGTGTGCTTTTGCCTATAAGGGCTAGTGTATTGTGTAATAACTTAAAATTTGAGAGCAATGTCAGGCTTTTATGGCAAGTCAATTGCCTGTGCAGAAATGAAATGCTTGTTTGAATAGGCATATTTTAGTTTATAGCTTTGTTTCCATATAATCTTGTTCTGTTTCTTCTTATTATCGAACTTAAATTCATTTTGTCTCTCATTTCTGTTAGCATTTAAAACGATTCTGTTGACTTTCTAGTATTTTGAGCCATTGCTTTTCTGACTCGCCAGCAGCCCCAAGTAAATGAAAATATAATTTCCAAAAACCATTCTGGAGCAGATTTGTGGAGAAGCTTTGGTGTATCTCCTACTACCCGCCTCTTCCTCTGCCCTCGATATACTTTGGGAACAACTTTCTTCAGCGTACTAGCCAAGTTCACTTCTTGTGTACTTTTCACAGAGGACTGGTTGGAGTTTGTGGGTGGTAGCGTTAATTGATTCTTGTCTTCTGGGAATGTGAATCTCAATGTGAACAGTTTTCAGCTCCTTGCGAATGCAGCGGCACGTTTGATGGCTGCTGCGCTATGTTTTTTTGCTAACTAAAATCATGTAGATAGTGCTGTTCTTTCCTTCCCATTTCCATGTAGCCCTGTACCAGGTTCTTACAATACCACATGTTTAGAATATAAAGGATCCCCCCCCTTTGAGAACACATTTACTCCTTTTCTTCTCTCATCCTAGACATGCCTTTTAAGAAATAGATTAAACTCTGAAGTCAGCGCCTGTTTGCCTTCACAGTTAAGCTGCTGTATAATATATTGTGATGGCCAGAGATAATTAAAAAACACAAACAAAACACCATTATAGAACATTTTGTTCTGCTGTATATGAATTGGAATATGAGTAGGCGCTGTCAATTCTTGAATGCCAAGGATGTGCCATTCAATAGAGAAAAAGAATGTGTAAACTGGGTTACATTATTGAACTTTGAGGTTACACATTCTGCTCCTTTCCTTGCTGGAAGCTGTGTAGTTTATTTTAATGGTACTGTAATAGAAATTGAATTAAGGGGTTGACATGGAACTTGTTTTTCAGCTTATTGTTTATGTGAGCTTAGGCAATGGTCTTGACCTAGCCTTGGATACTATATCTGTAAAATGGGGATTAAATGGATAGGATATCTTCCCTCCATGGGATTAAATGAGTAAATGAAAGTAAAACATTTGGCAGATAGTAAAACTTCTATAAATGTTAGCTGCTGTCATTTTTATTGATCCCTCCTGTGTCTGTTTGTGTGTTACTTTAGTCCAAGTTCCTTACTTCCTTTCAAGTTCTAAATAAGGAGGAAGTCTTGTAAGTTTATAACAATGTGTCCCGTGTAATTGCTACAACTTCATCTGTTAAATAGTTCTTCGGTTGCCATTTGAAACGTAGAAAGCAGTTGGAAACAATGTGTGAAGCTTTTTTCAGTCTAGGCGAAGATGTGCCCAAGAGTAGCTAAATGAACAGTTAGGCAAGCACATTAGGTAAGCACTTACCTGTTCCATCACTAGTGCTCCTGTTGCATTCAGTTGTGTCTGAAGGAAGGTTCTTCCTCAGCCTGCCTCTCTCCCCCTGCAGGCAACAACTATACTGCTGCTCAGTCTTGCCATAGGATCACGTTGCCTGTTGTTGAACTTGGTGAAGTAGATCACTCAGTGGCTGCACTCCTGAACGAGTCCTTGTGCCTGTGCAGTTTACCCATGCTGTTGTATGCAGTACTTATCCACGTGTTTCAAGTTGTTGCAGTCGTTTGTGTGTTTTGAAATTTTATTGGCACCTGGTGTATAATGTCATTGGCAGAAAAAAAAAAGAAGAAAAATAACATTTCTTCACACATTATTAGAAAACCAGATTCCAGTGGTTATTTTAGAAAAAAATAACCATGACATCCTTCTTTTTAAAATGAAAAACTGAGTTGGAGGTAATTCAGTTACATTTGTTTCCAGTTCCATATACCAAGTCCTCTGATAATACATTCATTTTCTGTTTGTTTTGTTTTGACTTTTCTGAGGTAAAGGAAGGAGCTTCAAGACAGAGAGAAGGGAGTATATGAGATAGCTTATGATTTTCCTGTTTCGGATGAAGTTCCCCGATCAATACTTAGAATTTGGCAGAAATAACGACCAACTGAACTACAGTGTCCTGTTCATTGAGTTGGAAATGTAACAGCAGAATGTTGACACACACACATATCTGTGACTTTGTGTGCAGATACTGCTTTTTGATTTAAAATAAAGTCTATCAAAATTGAAGGGAGTAGAGCTAAGATGTTCTGGTCCAGGGAGACGTTGAAGAACAAGGCCACACAGTTCTGTTGTGGAGAACACTTTTACCCACTTTGAACAATCTCTGTATGGCGAGACTCTCTGTTTATGCTCTTTGAAATTCCTTAATATGGGGAATGAAATTTATCTCATAAGCAGTAAAACAAAAAGCAAAGTGATAGCAATGGATATGAGGGCTTTTTTTTTGTTTTGTTTTGTTTTTGTTTTTTTTTTTGTTTTGTTTTTTTTCTCTAAAATTTGTTGGGGACTGTAATTGAGAGGAATCATTTGTACTATGTTATTAGAAATGTTGATTGAGGGTTTTCTGGATGTTTTGCTTGGACATTAGCCAATCTTTTCCCCTCAGGAGACATTGTATTTTTCAGCATTTGTAAGTTTATTAAATCTTTCTATTCATAGCTCCTTGACACAAGTCAGTTTTTTACAGACAGCCATGGGGTAGGAAAGGATCCCCCTGACTCCCAAGGAGCCCGTTATGGCCATGGTGTCATTAGATCTGGGGACAGCTGTAGTGGCCATGTGTGACTCATTTATTTAAAATTATGTTTCAGATTTATTTTATTTTTTGGAATATGAATGTTTTGCTTGCATGTATGTATGCATGTGCCATTGGAGGAGGCTGTCAGAGCTTTTGAACTATAGTTACCAATGGTGGCTGTGAACTACCATGTGGGTGCTGGGAACAAACACAAGTCCTCTACAAAAGCAACAAGTGCCATCTCTCCAGCCTACATCTTTTCTTATAGGGGCAATTATAGATGCAGATTAGGTTCCAAAGGGAAGAACTGAGCAACAAATCGAGCCAGCTCATGTGCAGTATGCCGTTTGAAAGGCTGTGGGTCCTTCTGTTCCAATTGTATATGCTAAGGATGATATATAAAGAGTCTCTTTTGTGGGTGAGAGGCTGGACCAGTGACCTCTAAGAGCCTTTGTGCCAAGGTTCCATGAAATCATGGTGTTGCCAGGCCACATACTTGTCATAGGATGATTCCAAAGGGTGAAATGTATCCTGTTCCCAAATCAATACGTTTTCCCAAACTAAGCCTGCTTCTACTTGGCCTGCTCTTTGCATTTCAAGTAAGATTCCTAATGTGTTAGCAACCATTATGTCAGCTGCTCTTAAAATTATCGTAAGGGAGAATAGGGAACCACGGATGGTCCCGTACACCTGTGAGTCAGCTTAAGCAGTATACAGAAACACGGTCTTTAAAAACAAGACACACAAATGAGCAAAAATGAAGAGCAAATGGGGTTTTCTAATGTTTTATCAGTGCCAAAACTGATGGTACTTGGCAGGTATAGTATTTCTGTATTTCTGTCAGTCTCGTTACATATTTGCTCCTACAAATTAGATGTAAAGAGTATCAAATAGCGTGCAGTGGTGGCGCACGCCTTTAATCCCAGCAGTTGGGAGGCAGAGACAGGCAGAGATTTCTGAGTTTGAGGCCAGCCTGGCCTACAAAGTGAGTTCCAGAACAGCCAGGACTACACAGAGAAACCCTGTCTTGAAAAACAAAACAAAACAAAACAAAAAACCAAAAAAGAGTATCAAATACTCCTCTTGTCATCCAGAGTTTTCTAAACTTTAATTTCAAGAGAAAGAAGTGCTCATAGAGGGTAAAAAGCCAGCTCCAGTGCTGTAACAAGAACAGAACTATCTGGGTTGGGATCACACACAGTTACTTTGAACTGTGTGCATAACTCCTGTCTACAAAATGGCACTTTATGTTAATAATGGGTGTTCAGAATAGTTGCCAGTACTGTGTGATCTTGAATCATCAAAGTAATAGTTTTTCTCTTATAAAACAGGAAAGTGTATTTAGTTTTTAACTCTTAAATTTAACCGATGATGACGATGATGGTTTGGTGTGAGTACCTGTGAATTCTGGGACGGAAACTCAGTCCACAGGCTCACTCTGCCAGCGTTTTGACCTGCTGAGCCGATACCAGCCCCAGGACTGACTTACAGTTCTCTATTTATGTGCGCACATAGCGACCCTCCCTCCTCTCCATTCTCTGGAAGCGGGTCTCGCTCATGGTCTTTTCTCTGTGGGTATGCCTTACCTCTCCAGCTTCCAAGAGGGGGAGATAAAAGCGTAAGGGGACCCCCACAAATAAAACCCTCAAAGAAGTAAACTTTGATAAACAGCTACTAGCTCATTACCACCCTCCTGTGATCAAACCATCTATCCTTTGCCTAATGATGTTCCTCAACCCTAAGTTTGATCGCGTGCCTGCTCCCATTAAAAATCCTCAAGTCTCTGACATTTTAAAAAGTTTTCCTTTATTATAATTACGTGTCTTATTTTAATTATGAGTGGATATATGCATGGCAATGCAAGTGGACAGAAGAAAACATCGGGTCTCCTGGAGCTGGAGTTACAGGTAGCTGTGAGCTGCCTGACAACAGCGCTGGGATCCTAACTCAGGTCCAGTGCAAGAGCAGTGAGTTCCTCACCGGCTGATCCATCTTGCGAGCCCCTTACAATCGTAGTTTGCTGTGCTAGGGTCCATACACACTGAGCAAATGTTCTGCCACTGAGCTGTTCCCTAGGGCTCAGATCTTTCTGGGATGGGCAGGGTCAGTGGCACACTCCAGTGCTTCTGCCATTCCCAGCTTTGTGTTCTGTGAATAAACCATGCTTCAGGATCTCTTCCACCTCCCTTATCTGAGCCAGGGTCTCTTGTGTCCTAGGATGGCTTTGAACTCACAAACTTCTGATTTCCCTGCCTCTATCACCCAAGTGGTAGAATTCCAGGTAGGTGCTCTTATGCTTGGCTTATGGGGTTATATGTCTACTAGGCAAGCACTCTGCCAGCCGAGCTACATTCCCCAGCTTGGCAACTATCTTAACACTTACACCTTTTTTTAAACAATTGTATTCACTGCTGTCAAGCTTGCCCTATAAGGACAGTGTAGTTTCCTCCACTATCACCCATTTTCATCCAACCTATGCCTTGAAAACTCTGATGAAAACCTTGAATTCTTAGGGGAATATAAAGTGTAAATTCTAGTATGAAGCTTTCATTGGATCATGGGTCAATTCATTAATAGAATGGGTTCCCACAGAGAGGCCTATGAAGAGGCAGGACCTTGCTGGAGGAAAGTAGGTCACTGGGACATGCCCTTGAAGAATGTAGTTTTTGGGCTCTACTTTTCTCTCTCCCCTGCTTTTTAGCTGCTTTGAGAGCCTAGACTCCTGTGTCACAGGCATCCAGTGCCATGTTCTGATTCACTTCAGGCCTGTGGAGGTGGAACTGGTCACCACCATGGACCAAAACCTCTTAAGTCATGCACCAAAACTGAGTCTCACTTGTGTTCTGAGGTGTTTTGTCTCTGGTGAAGAACACCATGTTGAGGAGTTAGGTGGAGCACTGGGAGTCAGGGGATGCTCAGCTCCTTCCTCCAGATCCTTGAGTGATTTCCACACACAGTTCTTATAAAAATCAAGTAAAAACATGGCTTTTAAATGACAAGTTCAAGGAAAGATCACATGGCTCCCATTCGAAGATCCAAGAAAGCTTCAGAAAATAACAAGATACAGGTGATACTCTGATTTATGTCAGTGATTTTGAACAGTTTAACAATTTTGTGTATTTAAAACATGCTTCATTCTGGGTAACATCCTTAGTGCCTGGGAGCTGAGGTCATGTTTTGCTTATTTGTGTTTTAACTGGTTATTATTACAGGGGGTTCCCTTGAGTGTATAAACAGCAAAACATACATCCTGACTTCTGTCTATTTGCCAGGGAAATTTCTGACAGTTACTAGGCTTCTGTGACATCAGGACAGCAGTCATTAGTATTCTTTGTTTTATAATAATTTGGTATCTGTTCAGTGATTGTATACATTGCCTGGCCGGAGGTAAATTTGGCAAGGGGACGGGTGTTTAATGGATAAATACTACTTTTATCAGGCCGCAAGATTACTCTAGTGACATCAGAGCTTGGCAGCCTCTTTTCAGTCCAATAAAAAGAAAAAGCATCATAACGGGGGAAGACATCGTCCCCCTGCCCATTTCTTTTGGCTTCTTTTCCTGATTTTGGCTTCAGGGAGTGTGTATAACAAAATAACAACACGGCGAGTCACAGGCGGAAGGACTAGGGAGTGAACAGTTTTAGCTGGAACAGAAGGACTTATCAGTCAGTACCCATGTTCTTGTCATGGTGGAGACGAGGAGGGCAGGAGAGGAGCTCCAGGAACCCACACTCGTAAAAGGGATTCCGCCTCATGACTTGACATTCCATATGTAGCTGGCAACTTCACGGTATTTGGTGTATGTGGCAGGGTGCAGAGAAGGGAAGGCTGGGCACAGGGATGGAGATGATTTCCAGTTGTTGGTGTAGCATCTGAACATTAGCTCCAGTCGACCTTGGGACTAGAAAACTCCAAGAAGAAATGTTTAGGTTCTTAATACGTTTAAAAACTTGAGTGGCACGCCATTGAAGACTCACTACTGTGCTGGGGCCATGACTTACCTCACAGTTACATCCTACTGTGCGACTGCCTTTTTATTATTGTATTAGCACAGTATCTATTAGGTGTGCATGTGAGTATGTGTGTGTCTGTTTCTGTGTCTGTGTGTACAGGTATGCAAGAGCTATGTCTGTGGCATACATTGAGGCAGAGGGCAACTATTATCTCCTTTTACCTTGTGGGATCTAGGGTTGAACTCAGGCTTTCATGCCTGTGTACAAACGCCTCTACTGGCTGAACCATCGACCAGTTATTTTTTGGGACAGGATCTTGTATGACCAGGCTAGCCTTTGACTTGTGGCAGTTCCTCCGCCTTCTCCTGAGTGGTGGGATTCCTGGGGGGGGGGGGTTCTAGATAACATTTGAAAGGAGGCGTTCTAGTCTTCCTTAAAGCCTTAGGTGTTCGTGAAGGAGGGAGTGTACATTGTTTTGTATTGAGAAGCACACATTTTTGCTGAAATGGTATAGGTGGATTAAGTGTCTCCCTAACTCAATTCTACACATGTGCATCTCCGAAACATATTTTCCAAGCTATATTCTGATTGGATTTGCTCTCATTTCTAAATCAGTATACTTTTATTTATGGTTTTTGAAAAATACCACATTTAAAAGACAACACAAAATACTCACGGGAGCTAATACGGAGACAAAGTGTAGAGCAGAGACTGAAGGAACGGCTATCCAGAGACTGCCCCACCTGGGGATCCATCCCATATTCAGTCACCAAACCCAGATACTATTGTGGATGCCAACAAGTGCATGCTGACAGGAGCCTGATATAGCTGTCTCCTGAGAGGCTTTGCCAGAGCCTGACAAATACAGAGGTGAATGCTCACAGCCAACCATTGGACTGTGCAGGGTCCCCAATGGAGGAGTTAGAGAAAGGACTGAAGGAGCTGAAGGTGTTTGCAATCCCATAGGAAGAACAACAATATCAATCATCGAGACCCCCCCGCCCCC
>JADRCD010234507.1:0-54029 GCA_019843815.1 Montemys delectorum
CAGAACTGTTGCCAAATCAACAGCCACCATATTCCCAGAATCCACTTGGTTCACCTCCCTGTAATTACATCATCACCCATATATAAAGAAAGGTCCTGGGTGGCAAGGACTTCCCTTGACTGAAGGTGGGTAAAGGTCCACCCTGCGGAATGTGCCCTCATCCTGTGATCTGAGGAATGTTAATTAGCCTTTCCCTTCTGGAGAGTTCTGCTACCTTCCTAAAGTTCCTGAGCTTATAGGAAATTCCTGGACTCTCCGTGTTTTTCTGAGATGTCCCTGTTTACTGGATCTTACACCCCCTTTTCTTTTGCTGCCACCTTGCCCCCTCTCTCCCAATAAACCTCTTACATGTGGAACTGCTTGGCCTGGTGTAGTCCTTCTGAAGCCTCTCACTGTTCAAGATCATAACGGGTATGGTGGTGCAGGACTTTAATCCCAGCACTCAGGAGGCAGAGGCAGACAGATCTCTGTAAGTTCAAGGCCAGCCCAGTGTACAAAGCAAGTTTCAAGACGGCCAGGGCTGTTTGTTATACAGAGAACTTTGACAAAACAAAAACAAAAAACAAAAAACAAGACAGAGAGAGAGAGACGAGATGAGAAATGGCCAAAAATATGGGGATAATAACACATATTGAATTCTTACTATGGTTACAAGGTGTTCTGGGACTTAGCCTGAGTACAGCAACGGGCTTGGTCCTCATATTAGCACTATGGGATTGGTAGAAATAAATCTGTTTTAACAGAAGAGGAAGTTGAGGTACAGAGCCTTCATAAAGCCAGGAAGTCATAGAATCATGTTCAAACGCAAGCAGTTGATTTCCACACCATTTTTTCTTTTCTGTTCTTTGTAGTCATAGAATGTCACATAAGAGAAAACAAGGCAACCCCTTCCCTTCTTCAAGTCAGAAAAACTTCCAATTGCCCAAGAATAGTAAGAGGACTTTCCACCAAGAGAAACACGCCCTGCTGGGCAGTCACAGTCTGGCTGCTGCTTTGTGGCAAACGCACTTTTAGAGTGACCTGATTATCCCCCAGGTGGGTGCTTAGACTCTGTTGTTGGCCAACGTCCAGGACCCATCTCAGAATACTCTTCACCTCATCAATTCATCCTCCTCAACTGACGGGCAAAACAACATCCAAATATTCATTGCACATCTGTGTGGGCAGATTATACATTAGCAATTCAAATCTGGCTGCTGCACCGGCCATCCCTGAAAACGAGCCTGTTTGGGTGAGATGCGTTGCTGTCTGGGATGGATAATAAGACAACTCGAGCTAATCTTGAAGAACAATCAGCCCATCTTGCGAAGGTGACTGACTGTGTGTGTCCTTGCCCTGGCGGAGTCGGAACAATGGCCCCATAATGCACTTGACTCAGCTGGCAATGAAGTCCCATTCTGATTAGTAGCCATGGCTGGTGTCAATCACCACAGGATGCACCATTGTCCTCTGGTCCCCAACACAGTTTATTTACAGGAAAACAAAGGCTTTGGAGGGCTATGGCAGCTTCCCAGAGATTGCAAAATAGATTGAGCTGTCAAGCACACAAAGTAGATGAAGATTAATGAGTTGTGTGGACAATAAATATGAAGAGATGACTATGAATATGCTAATGGGCATTATCCATATACACCGTAATTGCTACCAAAATTAAAAGGTGGCATGAAGAAGATGGGTCACCGGGTGACAGGGACATAATCTTGGATGCTTGAGACCTCACCCCAGATAAGGCTCTCTACAGGTTTCCTTTCCCGATTAAGCCATCCCTAAGCACCATTGTCCACCAGATGCCTCTGTGAGCTCCTTTCAAATGGAGCCAAGGGTCGGGTGTGGAGGGGAGCCAGGCATGGAGTTAAGTTAGGGAAAGGTGTCATTAGAATAAGAAAGGTGCTTATCAAAGGCAAGGAGCTGTCAGACTAGTTCTGAATCCCCAGGGACTGGATTGATGAGAGAGGTCACTTCAGACCTCAGCCCCTTCCCCTCAGAGCCACTGGGATAATTATGAGTACCAGAGCGTTATTTAGATCACCTTTCAGGGGGGCCATGGGTGATTTCTCGAAGTGTTTTATTAGGCTCCATTTTGAGTTGTATTTTAATAAATGTAATTTGAAGAATATATTTCAAAGCAACGAAAATTTTGCTACCAGGGAGAACTTGGCTTGGGGACATGTAAATTCTGCACAAGTATGGCATGGTGGAGCCCAGGTTTGCAGCGTCCATCCTGGTGGTGTCCTCCATTCTTTTAGCCACGGTTGTGTTCCCTGTCCTCACTCGGAACTCAGATTTCCTGTTTTAGAAATAAGGTCTCCCTGGCTAGCCTCAAACTTGTGGTAATCCTCCTAGTTCAGCTTGCCCAGTGCTAGAATTTCAAGCATGCATTGTCACAGCTTAACGGACTTTTATCATTCTTCACTCTTATAGTACCAAGCTCCTTAGGGAAATGGCTGATCTTAGGGCTGATCCTCGGTTGACACTGAGCTACAAGAGAGAAACCTGGAGCATCATAAGGCTAAGAGAGAAAGAAAATTCTTTGAAAATTACAAACCATACATTCATGGGGAAATCAGGAGTATCAAAGAGACACAGGACCAACAAAGACAAAAAACAAGAGTATGTGTCCCACAATGAATAAGACAAATATCCAGGAGTCCACACTGATACACATAAATGATGGAATAAACATGTAAATAAATGGTACAGAATAGAATAGTCTCCCTTACAAAAAATTCCAAATAAGTTAGGTAGACAAAGGATGCAGAAGGTATCTCTCCAGTCTCCAATTTTGGTCTGGCACAGTTACTTCCTCGTAAAAAGCACATGAAAGAAGTGAGAGAAAAGAGTAATTTAGCAATAGAGAAAGTCACCTTGCCCAGGTGACTGGTCAGAACCAATGGTGAGAAGTTGCGTCAACAGGATGTAGCCTTCGTGCGTGATATGATATGATGTCACAAGACAACATGGCATGAGAAATGCACTTTGCCTCTAGGGCTTCGCCAAAAAGCAAACCCTGAGAGAAAAGCCTCAGATGCATTCTAGCAGAGAGGTATCCCATGAGACAACCTCCAAACAGCCAGGATCAGAAACAAGGGAAGCTGAAACTGCCACAGACACAAGGAGACACAGTGACCATGTGGAAGTTTCAACCCCGTGTCAGATGCTGTGGACATCAAAAGGACACTGGGGAAATGGATAAACACTATGGAAATCTGGATGTGCTTGAACACTGAGTAATAATAATGACCAGTAATAGTTCCTCAACTATAACAGCAGAATGGTATAGCAGCATGTGATATCATAAAACAACAACAACAACAAAAACAGTGTGCTGTCCCCACGATCACACCATGCTATCTGTCCTAGTCAGGGTTACTGTTGCTGTGATGGAGCACCATGACCAAAGCAACTCGGGGAAGAAAGGGTTCATTCAGCTCACACTTCCACATCATTATCAAAGGCAGTCAGGGCAAGAACCGTGAGTCATGACTGGTGCAGAGCCAATAAAGGAGTGCTACTTACTAGCTTGCTCAGACTACTTTCTTATAAAACCCAGGACCACCAGCCCAAGGATGGAACTACCCACAATGGGCTAGGCCCTCCCTCATCAATTACTAATTAAGAAAATGTTCTATAAGCTTCCTTATGCTGCTTTTATGATGGCACTTTCTCAATTGGTGTTTCCCCTCTCAGATGACCCTAGCCCTTGGCAAGTGACATAAAATTAGCAGCACAGTATTTTCATAAGTCTTCATATGTCAAATGATTTGTAAAATTATTGGTTTATTTAGAAAAGAGAGTTGACCATATCTTTCATGTTCAACAGAAGTGGGTAGTTACCCTCATTTTTTTTAAAGATTTATTTATTTATTATATGAAAGTACACTGTAGGTGTCTTCAGACAAACCAGAGGGCATCAGATCTCATTACGGATGGTTGTGAGCCACCATGTGGTTGATGGGATTTGAACTCAAGACCTTCAGAAGAGCAGTCAGTGCTCTTAACCACTGAGCCATCATCTCTCCAGCAACCCCCCCTTTTTTTAAGGAACAGAATTTGCTTCCATGAGTTTTGGGGGGTTGGTGGGTTTTAGCCAGAATCCCCATTTGTAAGTGGACACCTATTGACTTATTTATGAGCAAGAGACTTATTGCAGAATACGAGGGGACCTAAAAGCAGCTATGGTCGCTGTGTAGCTGGGACAATGTTGGTGCCTGGAGACCCCACAACTGCACTGCTAGTCTTCTGGTGTCAGATCCAGATCAGCCACTATAACTGACACCCGAGAACAATGAGCGATGGCAACATGAGTAACTGGCTCAACCAGAGAAAAATTAGTATCTTTAGAGAGGAGTAATGTTTTCTGTAAAATTTTTTTTTAATTTTTGACAACAATATATCATACTCATACACAAGGCACTGTAGTTACATTCATTACCCTCTCTCCCCACTTCCTGCTAACCTCCTTCTTCCCAACTGGTCCCCCTTCCAGCCTCATGTGCTTTCTTTCCTTTCCTCTCCCTTACCCCATATCTCAGTCCTAGGCAGGTGGCCATAGCTGCTATGACTGCTAGGTACTCAAGCCTGCAATGCCCATGCCATATGGAGAAGACAGTGTCCCACCATTCTCCTCCTCACACTTTGCCTCCCACGATCCTTCTACACACCCCCTCTCATGATGCTCCATGGGCCTCCACTTGAGACCGAACACCCAGCCAACACTTACTCCTAGCACTTTGCCCAGTTGAGAGGCCCTGCTTTGACTGATGGCCACAGCAGAGAGAGGCTTCTCTGGCCAAAGCTGAGCACTGCAGTGAAGAATGGGTATAAACATACGTAGACTGAGAAGGCATTCTGAATACAGGTCCATTTGGCAAAGTATCCATCATGGATTCTCCCTAGTCATCCAGTTTTGACAGGTCTGTAGTGAAGGCACCTGTTCTTCCCAGGGCAGTCCTCAGATCCAATCAGGGAGCAATTGGCTAGCCTTAGAAGATCCACGCAGCGATTTAAATGGCTGTCGACACCCTGCTGAGCCACTTGATCACTCTGATCAAGTGATCAGGGCAGTCAGGATGGAGACCTCAGTGCTTGTGTTTTTCTTAGTTGACGGTCCTCTGTGACGTTACCAGAAAGAAAGCCACCAATCACCTCAAACTGAGATGGGGCTTCTCCCTGCTTAGGTGACAGAGTTGCTTGCTCCATTTTTCTGGGGAGACTTTTTTTTTAAATCTATTTACTCCAGGCTAGAGGGTACTCACAGAACAAGGAAAGAATTCCATCTGAGCCGATTAATATTGGTTAGCTTGACAGGACCTAGAATCACCTAAGAGACGTGGTCTATGGACAAGACTGTAAAGATGCTTCAGATTAGGGTAACTAATGACAGCAGACCCCACTCTCTACATGAGCCTCTACTTACCAGGTCCTCAGATAGAATGAAAATGAGAAAGAGAGGCTTGGGCATTGTCTTGATGAAAGTCTCTGTTGCTGTGATAAAATACTGTGACCAAACACAAGTTGAGGAAGAAATGATTGATTTACACTTTCACACTGTAGTACATCCCGTAGACAGGAACTCAAACAGGGCAGGTGAGGGACCAGATCTTGGGTTCAGACTCCATCTTAGAGAGCCTGACCCTAAGTTGAACCCGAGTTACTCCCCAACAAATCTGTGTCTAGCACCAGTTTCCAGGTTGTTCCCCAATAAACCTGCGCGCCTCCCGGTTACAAGCCCACCCCTGATCCATCACTTCCTAACCACCACCAATCAGGAGAACAGCAGAAGTTAAGCTTATGGCTTGGCTCTCAGCACCAGTCAATTATGTTAAAGGGCAACGAAGTTCCATAACAGCCCCTCAATAGGCTGTGTGCCAGGCTGGAAACCCCTTTGCTTGTTTGCTTGCCTCTCTACATGCTTGCTTGAAACTGGGCTGGGGACTTCACCTTCCTGTCCTACTGTGTAAGGGTTGGAGGTGAGCCCAAGCTTGAGCTTCAATAAAAAGACCCTACCGTGAGGGCATCAGTCAGCACCTTGATGGTCATTTGGGGGTTCGAGAATGGGCACAACACAGCAACCTGGAGGCAGGAGTGTGATGTAGAGCCCGTGGAGGGCTCCTGATTAGTGGCTTGCTCCCCATGACTTGTTCAGCCTGCTTTCTTAAAAAACATGAGACCACCATCCCAGGGATGGTACCACTCACAATGGGCTAGGCTCTCCCGCAAACAATCAGAGTCAAAAGACCTCACTCTGTAGCACTCTATAGGTGAGTCTCTACTGGACAGGTCCCTAGACAGAATTTTTAAAAGAGAGAAATAGGGACTTCTTTCTCTTACATATAATAAAGAACATAATCAAGCCACATAATTAAGAAAATACCCGCCAGGTAATGGTGGCACAAGCCTTTAATCCCAGCCCTTGGGAGGAGAGGCAGGCAGATTTCTGAGTTCGAGGCCAGCTTGGTCTACAGAGTGAGTTCCAGGACAGCCAGGGCTATACAGAGAAACCCTGTCTCGAAAAACAACAACAATAACAACAACAACAACAACAACAACAACAATAACAACAAAGCAAAAGAAAATGCCCTATGGCTGGATCTTATGGAGGCGTTTTCAGATGACTCCAGCTTGGGTCAGGTTGTCATAAAACTAGCTAGGATGGGCATGGCGGGACACATGTTTATTACCAGCACCTGGGAGGCAGAAGCAAGAGGATCTCTGTAAATGTGAGGTCAACTGGGTCTGGTTCCAGGCCAGCCAGGCCTACACAGTGAGGGCCTCTTTTTTAAGACAAAATGAAGGAGAAAGAGAGCCCATCAGCAGCATCCCCCTCCCCTCTGTCCCCTCTGGAGGTGCAGAGTGGCCAGCTGTCTCAAGCTCTGGCTACCCTGTCTATCTCACCACCCGGGCTGTGAGCCCAGGTGAAGCTGCCATCCGTTAAATGGCTTTTGTAAGGTATTTGGTACCATCTATAAGAGACGTAACCACTATACCATCCAAGTCCAGATTGCAAACCTGTATGTTCAGAGACGCTCCCTGTCGCCAGTCTTACGGTGCTGCTGGGATTGCTTGTTGAAAAGCCTTTATGAAGACGGATCTGGTGGCACACACCTTTAATCCCAGCACTCTGGAGAGGCGGGCGGATCCTTGGGTGCAGTGGGCTGAGCCTACGCACACTGATCATTAATCAACAAACAAACAAACAAACAACCCCCCCAAAAAACAAAACAAAAACATAAAAAACAAAACAGCAACAACAAGACACATCACAGGCCTCCAATCTAGAGGAGTCATCTCAGTTGCGGTTTCCTCTTCCCAAATGACTCTAGCTTATGTCAAGTAGACATAGAACTGTTCAGCACAGATCCCAGTTTCTAGCACTCTTTCTTATCCTAAAGAAGACCAGATGACCTGGGAGCTAAGAGTTGAGAGGACCATGGTTTTCTCACAAAACGTGGTGTTGTTACTTATATTTGTAGTTTCTGTGACAAAGGAAAAAAAAAAAAAACCCTGACAGGGGCAACTTCAGGAAGGAAGACTGGATTTTGGCTCACTGCCTGAGGCTCAGGCCTCTGTGGAACAGAAGGTGAGGCACGTGAGACAGCTCTAACTGTAGCAGCAGGGGTGTGAAGCTCCCGGTCACACCGCATCTGCAGTCAGGAAGCAGAGAGAGAAATGAGCAGATGCTCAGCTGGCTTCCTCCCTGCCCTCCTCACCCCACCTCATGAGAGAGGGCCGAGGGCCACCCTGTTCAGGGCTGTGATGTGTGTCATCTGGGTGAGGGAGCCGCCCTTGAGGAACTGCCTCCCTCCTGTTGGCCTGTAGGCATGTGTGTGGAGCATTTTCTTGATTAGTGATGGATGTGGGAGGGCCCAGTTCACAGCAGGTAGTGCCATCCCTGGCAGATGATCCTAGGGTATAAAAGAAAGCAGGCTGAGAGAACAAACAAGTAAGCAGCTTTTCTCCTTGCTGGCAGACCATAGTCTCTGCTCTGAGTTCCCGCCCTGACTTCCTTTCATAATGGACTGCAATGGTAAGCTGAAATAGACCCTTTCCTCCCTATGATGCTTCTGGTCGTGGTATATTATCATAGCAATAGAAAGCAAATTAGGACAATTCCTTAAGTCTCAAGCATTTTCATGGAGCAGCAGGAATGGACCAGTACCTTGCCGACACACACTACTCCCCGACGACGGCCGCTACAGCGTGGGAAAGGGCAGATGCTGCAACTGACTGAAAAGCAAAACCAACCAAGAAGTAACTCAGAGGACTTGAAACCTCGCTCCAAAAGGGAGAGTCCCTTTTCCCATTACCCGCGGAGGTCAGGATCACTCTACATCAATAGGAAGGTCATGTGTGGCAGCAGATGGACCAGGGGACAGCCGGGGTGCTGATGCTGGAAGAAAGCGAAGAAAGGAGGGTTGTGTGGTGCCCCAGAGAGACTGAAGAGAGTAAGCCTGGGACTGAGGGAGGCGTTTGGAGGAAAGTGGGCGACTTCGAGGTTGCTTAGGTTCCAAATTAGGTGTCGGCAGGGAAGACAGGATGTTATCCTTGGTGGGTCATGAAATATGGGTTTGGGTCACCCCAAAACTGATCTTTGGGTAGAAAGGCCATAGGATAAGCTAAATGATACTTCACAGAGACATCCATATTCCATTGCCTGACACCTGTGAACACGATAGCTCAATGGGATAGGAGCCTCTGCGGGTAGCTAAGCTGCTGATTGAGAGAAGGGAAGGTTCTCTCGGGCTGTCTGTCTCTCCACTAGTCTTTTCTCCTTAGACTAGTGGAGAGACAGAGAATGAAGGTAGGAATCATGGGTCCATACACATGATAGTGTCCTCTATTGCAGATTTACCACTTGGTGCTGTGTGACAGCTAAGTTCTACCCTCAGGTCAGTGCCATCATAAACAAGGCTGCCTTAAACTTATAAATCACTTTGTGTTTTCATAGAAGGAGCCACTGGTGAGTGAGCCTTTGTGGGTCTTTGTGGGTTAGTCTCTGAGGAACCACAGGAAGCTCATCTTTTCTGGGTGGGGAGAAGGATGCTCAGCTGCCCACCGGTCCACATCTTGATTTTAGCCCCAGGAGACTCATTTTGGACTCGAAACACCCACAGCTGTACGAGAATAGGCCTGTTGTTTCAAACCAGGAAACCATGCTGCCTTGTTCCAGCAGAGGTGGAAGACGGCATCCCTTAGTCCAACAGGAGCTGTGAAACAGCAGCTTGTAAGGAGGGAGGTGAGGCATGGGGATGAAGAGTCTAGGCTTTTGAGGTAGGGTCTAACTTTGATCCTACCTTTAGTTGTAAGGTGACCTTGGGAAAATCAAACGCTTTCTCAAAGCCTCAGTTTCATCAACTGTAAAATGGGGTTCTGCCTATATAATCATAAGAACTTGGCTATTCCAGGGACACCATTTTTATTTTCATAGAAAGCACTCTGAAATGACCTACAGCAATGTGACAGTCCTTCCCGGTAAGGATGCTCTGTCCTCATTCTCTGAATTGTACTTCCCTTTAGTATAGGACAATGAGCTGTAACAGGTGCATCCAAATCATTAAAGACCTGAAAGCACTCAGGGATTTTTTTTTTTTAATTTTATTAAGGATTAAAAAAAATTTTCTTACCAGAAAAATCAGATCCCCTGGAACTGGAGTTACAGATGTTTATTAGTTGCCATGTGCATGTTGGGAATTGAACCTAGGTCCCTGGACAAGCAGCCAGTGCTCTTAACTGCTGAGCCATCTCCCTAGTAAGGATGCTTAGCACTTCGCTTGTTCGGATGGTTTGGTTCGGGGTGTATGTGCATGTGTGCTCTTCCTGGGTCTAGAGCCCATCCAAGAGTACCCATGACTTCCAGAATGACGACGATTACTGCCTGAGCTGGATATGGGGGTACACACCTATAACCACAGCATGCTTGTGCATGTGCGTGTATATGTATGTGTGTGTGTGTGTGTGTGTGTGTGCATGAGCATGCACATGTGTGCTAGTGGGTATGCATATGTGTGTGCGCATGTGTGTGTGTGCATGTGTGTGTGTGTGCATGTGTGTGTGCGCATGTGTGTGTGTGCATGTGTGTGTGTGTGTGCATGTGTGTGTGTGCATGTGTGTGTGTGTGTGTGTGTGTGTGTGTACAGTATCAGCTCTCTTACATAGCTTTTCAAACTTAGAACATATGTGTTTCTCCCATCAAATTGCTCTGATCCATGAGGTCTGCTCCAGGATAGAGGCTCGCAGAGTGAGCAGCAGACTGGAAAAGGATGTGGATGTGGACCGTGCAAGGATCCAGGCCTTCCGGAGGATAAAAGACAGCTCAGGGTATCTCGGCACAGAGAACAGCTAGCTCTCGTTGGAGGCCAAACTCTAAGAAAAGTCAAGGTTAAACTGCAACGATAAGCAAAGTGTGTTCCCTTAGTAAGTTGTTCGTGGGGTGCTTTTTTTTTTTTGCAGGTGACTTAAAATTGTGTCCTTGCTTCCTCGCACAGATACTATTAGGTGGAGAGACTTGATTTTATCTTTACTATTAAATTCAGTGGTCATTCCGGGTCTCCAGCTGTGCCAGGCTGGTCAGAGAAAGTGGTAGGTGAATGAAGACAAACACATGAACAAGCCACACTTGCCAGCCTCAATAAGCTGATTCTCCACCCTCATCCTTCTCCACCGTTGTTTTTGTTTGTTGCTTTTTGGATCCGTGGTCTCACGGTAGGCCAGGCTGACCTTGAACTCAGTCCTCTACCCTCAGCTTCCCAAGTGCTGTGGTTACAGGCGTGCACCCTCCATATCCAGCCTTGGCAGTAATCGTCATCTTGAAGTCATGGCTATTCTGGGATGGGCTCCAGACCCAGGAAGAGCCTGGCCAGTTCCAGGTAGCCAAGAGCTGGAGGACGGAAAGCAGGAAACAGAAAGGATGTTTTCACAGGCAAAGCTGACCTTCACTCCAGGAAGACTCGCTCGCTCCTCCCCCCCCCCCCCCCCCCGATTCAGGGTGTAAGGCGCAGTAAGGCTCAGAGTGCCCGCGCATCCTCCCGTGTCCCTTTACTGCCCAGATGGCCACTGGTTCTTCCTTTTAGTGAAGGAAGAGTGAGGACCCCCTCAACGAGCCTTGAAAAGAGTACTCCCCATCTCACTCCATGTAGTCACAAAGCTTGCCTGACTACAGGCTGCTGATATAAATTCCTACCTTCTATCATCTTTATTTCAGTCAATGACAACGGCGGTGTGCACAGAATTCAAATGCATGGTCAGAAAAGATGAGCTTCCAAACACTGCCGCCCAGCACCCCAAATCCCTTCTTTAAATTCAGATTGTTTCCTGTCTCATCGTTTACCTTCAGAATTTTTGTCATAAGCAAATTTTTAGAGGTCAGCACTAGACCCCAGATTTATTTGTGCCCATAAACAAAATCCCAATATTAATCGCCAACTATTTCTGATTCTCAGTTAACGTTCTCAAACATCTTGAGTCCCCAGGGACTCTTTGCCCTGTCATATGAAGATGATGTTTCCGGATTTATATTCCCCAAAGAAGCGAGAAGATCATAAAACCTAACGTAGTCCGTGGTTTGGAATGATAATTTCACCAAGAGGTGAGGGAATATTTCCGTGTAGATCATTATAGCACCACGTAAGTTGTTATCGTCCTGCTTGCTTTTGAATATGTATCTGCCTTTGCTTATAGAATGGCTCCTTTACCCCCTCTGGGGCTGTAGGTGGCTGTGCAATGGGAGCAGACAGCAAGGGCAAAACTGAAAACAGCTGCCTGCCTCCGGTAAGGTTGAGGATGACTGCAGAAGGTAAGAGGCCGTCATAAGCAAAATGACTAGCCACGCCAGTACACAGAGAGAGATTTGGTCTAGAGAAGGAGGCCTCAGTAGGATGGACCATGGATCTATCCACAGGATGGACCGTGGATCTATCCACAAAGAGGGCTACCCTGGGAGAATTAGCTTGAACAAGTTGCAGCATGTGCAGAGCCCATGAGATTGTCAATTCTCTAGCACTTACAGCACACAGCCCAAGATAACCAACTTTATTTTGGCTCACAGCTTGGAGGTTCTAGATCACCCCTTTGGGCCTGTGACAAGCAGCATATCACAGCAGGAGCACATAGTGCTACAAAACAACCTCCACGTGGCATGGCCAGGGAACAAAGGGAAATGTTGCAGAGCCGGGTGACCTGCAGATCTGCTCATTTGGCCCCGCCTCCTAAAGGTTCCCCCATCTCCCAACAGCACCACACCAGGAACCAAGCTTTTAACACACAGACCTTTGGGGCGCATTCAAAATTCAAACCATAGTAGTCCAGCTGTACAAAGGATCATGGTAGGTTTAGCGCATGGGGTGGGGAGGCATGGTTCAGTAAAACTACTAGATAAAAGAGGATTTGATTTAGTCAGAATTTTCTGAGTGTCCCTGCCCTGTTCTGTGCTTGAAGCCATTCAGTTCTAGTAACAGAGGCAGAGCAACACCTGGTAAAGTGTATTGCACATAACCAGGGCACCTGGAAAACATAGGGGATGGAACCTTGGGTTCTGCTGCTTGGGAGGAGGCTCAGTATGTCTATCAGCGTGACACTAGGCATATCATTACATTGTCCCGTGAACTGGGGAAGTCTCTGAAAGCAGGACTCAGTTGCTGCCCCTTCTGCTCCTCGCTAGGTTACCAAGAGGGTCACTTCTCAGTATCCAGTGCTATCTATAAATTGAAGCTGATAATATGACCCCATGTTTCAAGAGAGCTGTGAAGGTGATTGCAGCCTGGTGAGCAAGAGCCTGGCACTGGCTGTGAAGCCCTTAGCCAAGAGCCTGGCACAGGCTGTGAAGCCAGGACACACTGTTCTAAGGATCCTGATGCCTGCTGAGCTTTGTCCACAGCTGCGATGCCTCTAAGGAAGAATGTGGCTGGAACCCACCTCACCTCAGAAAGGCACCTGGGCAGGTGGCTAATGTCAGAATGGTGGGGGTAGAGGAGGCAACGGCACCTTGATGTAAGTGCGGTAAAGGAGGGGACTTGTGTGCATGCAGGAAGCGGTGGGGGTGGGCCCTGGATAAAGTAGGGAGAGGATCACAGGTCCACAAGGGAGAGAATGGGGTGAGCCACAGACACAACAGAAACAGTTTCACTCTCCAACCTATTGCTGCTTCTTGGACTCCACACTTAAAGATGTTGACAACAGGTAGAATCCTTGATTTATAGGCATGTTCATTTACAGACAGACCTATGGTGCGTCTCGGCTTGGTTTGTTTTAGAGAAGAAAAGCTATGCTGAGAACACAGCTCAGTGGTAGAGTACTTACTGAGCATGTGCAAGGCCCTGGCTTCTACCCCCAGCGCTGGAGAGACAGAGACATGTGTGAGTGAGTGAGTGTGTGTGTGTGTGTGTGTGTGTCTGAGAGAGACATAGTCAGAGACACAGAGAGATTCTGCATATGATTCTGTTCATCTATATTAAATAAGAGAAGGTTTAAATGTGTGGTTAACGAGTGATTTCCCAGACATAGTAAGAGAAAATGAAGACACGAGAATCTGCATGCACTCTCTGCCCTCAGATGGCTCCTTCCTTTGTCACGATGCTTAGGTGCTCCTCACTTTACCTGTCTCACTTTAGCCTCCGGATCGCTGGGTGGGGTTCCACGGCAAGCAATACCATCGCACTTTATACATGAAGGTTGTAAGGCTGAGAGCATCAAACCAGGCATCTGAATCCAGTTCTGTCCTTCTAAACCAAGCATCCTCATACCGAACAAGCTATTCGTACACGTTAAAGGCTTGAAAAGCTCTGGAGGTAGAGGAAGGCCTTGCAATCCTTCCGTGATCACCTTCCAAACTCTCCAACTCTCTTCCAGTGTAGGGTTGAGCTGGTGCTGGGAACCAACGATGTGTGTGCAGCTTTCGCCCTCTGGTGGCTGATATGCAAAGTGCTCGACGGTGGAAGAACAAAGGCTGCTAGCGTCCTTCCCTCCCGGGACCCAGGAATGGGGATTGGGGGTCCTGGACTTGGCTCTAGCGGCACGATGGACTAATGAGCTGTACATCTGCTCAGGAGGCAGCTGTTGAGTGCCTGACCAAAGGGCCAAGCCTGAAGGAATGAAATGAAAATTTGATTTATGTCGCTTGCTTTGGCAAGCTTTTGGGAAATGACCAGCCAGCAGCGCTGCCCCAGCACTCATGAGGGGTGAAGGGTGAGCGAGTGTTTCCCTGTCCCTCGACCTCACTCTTCAGCTGTCAACGAAGTCATCGGCGGGGAATTGTCTCTTATGCCCCTCCTCCAGGCAGCTGGCTTGTCCCGCCCTTGCTGGAAATGAGGGCCTCTGGTTCATCTCTGCTATGTCTGAATGAGCCGGGGCTGCAGCTTTCTATACTTGTTTGAATATACAAGTGAATGTCCTTAGCTCTGGGCATCAGCCAGCTAGCTCCAAGTAGTTCAAGTAATAAACAAAGAGGTCAAAGGGTGAGTCAACTAAGAGGATGGCCACGCCCACTACATTTTCCGAACATCGTCAATCTCCAGGAAGATCAAGTTCCTTTGAGGGAGGTGGCTCTGTAAGCGCCAGATCTCCTGGCACTGTGTTGCAGGTGTATGGATGAGGCCACGGGTGGGCTGGGCACCGACTCCAGAGCTTGCCTCTCCACCTACCTGTCCAATTTCTCCCTCTCCCAGGAGTATTATGGGAAACATCAGTTCAGCATGTCTTCTCTAGGGCTGGGCATCCTAGAGAATCAGCCCTGGGGAAGCTCCCTGGCAAAGAGCATATACAGACAAAGACATAGCAATTGAAGACAGTGGTCCTCAGCCAGAGGCAGGGTCAGCCTGCCTGCATGGGAACACTCACTAACATCCTTCCTCCCTCTGTCTTGCCCCTTAGGCACCTCACATATACTTTCTTTGTACTTCATACTGCCCTATAGTATGAAGGGCAAGTATGTCCCCTGGGAGGCTTCATCTAGCAGTGAGTGAAAGCAGAGGCAAACATCAGGTGGAGCTCTGGGGAGTCCTGTGGAAGAGTAGGGAATAGGACTGAGTGAGTCAGAGTGATCAAAAACACCACAAGTAACCTGGGCCTGTGGGGTTCACAGAGACTGAACTACCAACCAAAGAACATGCAGGGGCTAGACCTAGATTCCCTACACATTTGTAGCAGATCTATAGCTTGGTCTTCGTGTGGGTCCCTAACAACTGGGCTGTCTCTGACTCTGTTGCCTGCCAGTGGTTCCCCTTCCTCTACCTGGACTGCCCAGTTGGGCCTCAGTAGAAGAAGGGGTGCTTAGTTCTTCTGGGACTGGATGTCCCAGGGTGAGGTAGCATCCAAGGGGGCTTTACTTTCTCTAAGGAGAAGATGAGGGAGTAATGGGAGGAGGGATTTGTAAGGGCGAGACTGCGAGGAGTGGAGGAAGGGGGTCAATCAGGATGTAAAGTGAATAAATAAATTAAAAGAATAAAAAGAATTAAGTGAGTGGCATGATTACTTTCTGGCCATCATGGGAAGTGAGCTTGGACTGTCATATGTGCTTCACAAAACCAAGTTCCAGTCTATGTAAACCCCTTAGGAGGTAGGCGATACTCAAGACAGTCTCACACTGTGACCTAGGCTGGCCTGGAACTCTCAGCAGTCCTCCTGCCTCAATCTCCCTAGTGCTGAATTTACAGGTGGGAGTCACCACACTTGGCCAAAGCATGCTTTTCTGCACAGATCCTTCCCATAAACTTCCTCTCCCTGAGGTCAGGAAACCATTTATGAAAGGGAAAATGACAAGTCCCCAGGTTAATTTTTCCTTGCGTGTTTATATTGAATGAGTGAACTAATTACTAACTAGGAATTCTGCATAGATTCGTGTTAGTGAAGCAACAACCCACCACTGAAATGTGCATGGTCTCTGCACTGTCCAGGCAGAGCTGGTCACAGGTGAGGGAGTCATACATCCCCCAAGACCCGGAAGACCTTCGTGCCAAACAGGGACCATTTAATATTTCCATTAATGGCTTGAAGGATGGAAGGGAGACCCAGATAATCACATTTCTGCAAGCGCTGAAGCTGGAAGGGATCTTTGCCACGTCGGAGGCTCAGATTAAAATGGGATCCAAGCTTGACGAATTGCAGAGATGGCCCTAAATCAATAAACAGAGAGGCAATAAAGATAAATACCAGCTGTGTGAACTGAACGGGGCTGGAGAAATGATCGGCTAGCAAGCAGTGGGGAGAGAAATGAGTTTTGAGGGGGCCTGGAGGAAGAGCCTGGGTGGAAATTGATCGAGCCACCTTGGTGTTGGTAAGGTGGAGGCTGGGCTCTGCCACCCAATGGACCCCAAACTTTAGAGAGGTGGAAAGTGACTCGGAGAGCTTAGCAAAATGTGAAAGTCAGAGCTTGGCCTGTGACAGTGACTCAGCAATGCTGGATCCAAGAGGAGAAGATTCTGGCGTAGGTGGACCATGCACGATGCTTTTGGGAAAGCAAGACGGCAGAAAGCAATTGACTCCACCACGGTCTCGCATGGATTCCTCCCTGCAATGCCAACCCTCAGGGATTCTCTGAGTTCTAGCATTGGATAAGCTTGGGGATAATCTCTTTAGAGGAAAATGAATTCACAAGGCAAGCAAGCATAGTATTGAGCCCAAACTTTGCTGCAATTGAATCAACTTCAACTTCATGAGCTTGGTCCAATCCAGAGTTTCCCAACTGTTTTGAGCTGGAAGCATGCCATCCATCCATCCATCCCCCTTCCCTGCTGTGTCCTGCGCACATATGTGGAACTTCAAAGCCTGCTGAACTCCTCCCATCGGTGCTGCTCCCCATCACTAGGTTCTTTCGCTTATTCACACGGCACCACTTACGGTGCCCACTCTTGTTTCCCACAATCCCCTGGGAAGGAACTATTGAGCTGAGGGAAGCAAGTTAAACCCAGTGCTAGGTCTTTGCTTCAAGTATCTATTCATAAAAGCCTATGACCCTGGCCTGGAGGGAAGAGGGCCTTCCTTTCATTCATCCAAACCCTCGCAGGGGAACTGAGCACCTTTTTTTTTTTTTTTTTTTTTTTTTATCCTTTTTTTTTAACCTTAGCTTTCAGGAGGCTTTCAGAGCACTTACGCTTAAGCAGGTGATAGCCACTGAGCCCAGCCCAGGTTTCTAGCGTAGATATTTCTCCCCTCAGCTCCAAATATCCTTCCCTTTATTTGGTTTTTGGTGTAGGAAGAGTTCATTCAGTCTTCTTTATAGGTGGGCCTATTAAGTAGAATGTCGCAGGGCTTAGCAAGGGTATGTCTGTGGCACATCTAGCTGTCTGTGCCACGAACCCGGTGCGCGGAAATGTTTTGTTTTGCCAAAAAGATACTCAATACAAATATAAGTCTTGATTTTAAGATGGAGCTATATCTCCAGTCGACCCCACCACTACGTCTGGATTTCTGACACTTCTTGAAAATCTGAAAGCTGTGGGCCACCATGTTGAAGACCGCGGACTAGGGCTGTCTCTCAGAGATGAATGAGCTCTTCCGCTCCTGCAGTTCTCAGCGCTTCCTGCTGTTCCTCCCCTGCCCACCCACAAGCTCACTACCCCCAGCTTCTTTTACCCCCAGGAACCCCTGATTTGCATAACTCAGTCGTGGGTCCGTATATGGAGCCCCAGCCTTTGCCTTGATGGGGTGGGAATTTGCCTCCTGCTGATTGAGGCAAATTGCAATGAATGATTGACAAATGAGTGAATGAACAAATAAGCAGATGAATACATAATAAAAATGAACAAATTAAATATGAACACGTGCAAATCGTGCTGCTCTTTTAGGAGGTTGAAGCAGAAAGTGAAGCTGAGGTGCCCATCAAGGTTGAGAGGACTCCCACTCTCTGAGAGCCAGCCTATTCTTTTCAAAACAGCTCCCAGATGGCCTCTCCCCTTGGTAATAGAACCACGCCCCTAAAAGCAGAGGCAGTTACTTTTCAATAGGCTTACCTGTGGCCTGAGGCCTTATCTTCCCATCCTGTAGCCAAACTAACCAGATGGTGCTCTATTCTGCGATTGACTGCATGGCTCGGGGACCAGATCCTTCAATGTGATTATAGCAAAATTCATTACACTAAGACCTCCCTGGGGTAGGGGGTAGGCTCATAAAGGAAACCTCCAGAGGCCCTAGCTTGGGAGGGGGGGGGGGGGGGGATGGAGGGTGACTTCTGAGCTACACATCTAGCGATTGGTAATGATTAACCTGAACTAATTATTGGCAAAGCCATAACTGTTCTTGGGGCTGTGATGTTTGCCTTAGAGCAACACAAAACACTAGCAACATCTATAGGTTCTAATGTAAAAGAGCATGAGGAGCCAGGGGCCTTCGGGAAGCAAGATGAGCCAGTGAGGGGCTTCTTGGGGGAAGGCAGCTCTGCTTGACAGCTCTGTCCCAGCCTGGAACCCTGTCAGGATTTTAAAGCTAAAGGGGCCACAGGTATAAAGATAACAGGCAAAGAAGAAAAGTGGATCCATGTTATACACCTTTAAAAGGTGCCATGATTCCAGGCCAGCCAGGGCTACACAGTGAGACCCTGTCTCAGAAACAAACAAAAACTGACACGAGAACCGGGCGGTGGTGGCTCAGGCCTTTAATCCCAGCACTTGGGAGACAGAGGCAGGTAGATTTCTGAGTTCGAGGCCAGCCTGGTCTACAGAGTGAGTTCCAGGATAGCCAGAGCTATACAGAGAAACCCTGTCTCGAAAATACCAAAAACAAAACAAAACAAAACAAAACAAAAAACAAAAAAAAAAAAACCTGACACGAGCAACTGAGAACAATAATAGTCTAAAAGAAAAATATCAATTAAAAAGTGCTGTGAGCACACCTTGTCAGAAACATAGACAAGCATGTTTGTGTCTTTCCATGGTGTTGGAATTGACTGAACAGCAATACATTGATTCTCAAGGTACAGCAGTTCCAACAGTGGGAATTTGTCAGATATTTCCACTTTCCTTGAGAGCCATGGCTGAGCACAGATTTCTTTATTCTGATCTTAATTACTAATCTTGTCTCTTAGATCACTGGTCACACTTCACAGTGTGTAAATGTGCATGTGTGTCTGCCTGCCTGTCTGTCTGTCTGTCTCTGTGTAAGTTGCAGCACAGCTGAAAAGGCTGGAGAGGCCACAGCAGAGTTCAAAAGGCTTCAGAAGGCCGGAGCCTGAGATGTTGAGAGAGACACAGCACAGTTTCTAGTGACGACAACCGAACAACTACAGCGGAAGCGCCTGCTGGTCTGGTTGTAGAGTCTTAGAGGGGAGCTGCAGGGTAGAAGTGAGGGCTGGGTGAAGGCATGAGCAGATGAACGGACGGTAGGTCCAGATGACTGGACAGGTAGACAGGCAGATGGCAATGACTGGGCAGTGTCAACAGTAGAGGCAGCCGAGCTGAAGCCCCTGGGACAGTCAGTGTTGTGCACCTGCTGGTCCTCCACACACTTGAGTAACACACACATACACACATACACACACACACACACACACACACACACACACACACACCCTGGATGGCCAGGTGACAGTCCTGTGGTGGCTGCTGCCGTCCCAGTGCTGGATGTCCACCTCGTTATGGGGTCCAGGTGAGGGAGTTGCACCCTTTCTTTGATCTAGTGTGTCTCACAAGTTCCTAGGCTTGCTTTTACTGATATAATTTAACACCCATGTTCCCTACTCCCAGTTCATAGCAATAAACTCACATGGTGGCACCAATCCTACTTCCAGGAAGAAGTCACCCATCAGTCTGTGCTGTGTGGCTGGTCATGTGTTCAGGTTCAGAATTATCCTCTAGACTCAAAACTGTGGCTAAAGCTGCTTGTACAAAGTAGTCTTTCAGGGCAAGGCTCAGTCTGGAAAGCCAGTGCTGTACACAACATGTAGGAACCTAGAGCAGGGGACAACCTGTCCCGACAAAGAAAATCAAGTCATCAAATAGGTGACAGCCAATAAATATAACCAATGCTTTTTGCTTTGGTGTCAGCCCCCCACTCATGGTAGTGCACACTTTCAATCCTAGTGCTCAGATAGCAGAAGCAGGTGGATCTGTGTGAGTTTGAGGCTAGCCTGATCTATATAATGAGTTCCAGATTATATATATATACTATATATATAATATATGAATATATGTGTATATGTATACACACACACACACACACACACACACACACACACATACACACACACATACACATATCAGCCTTACTCTGTTGTGAATAGCTTTTCCTACCTTGCTTTAAGCTCTGGGTGGACAGCGCTACCAATCCCACCAAGGTTCTGTGGATCTGTGGATAAAAGACACACACACACACACACACACACACACAAGCTTAATTTTCAACCTGTCTTAAATGGCTCAATTGCTGGGTGCTTCTAAACCTTCTTCATCTACCCCATCCCCTTCTTTTCACTCACAGCTCAGCACCCTAACTCTGCCCTTAACTTTAGTTGCTCAGTTACTTACTTCTTGTTCAGCATCCCAAAACTGTCCTCCGCTTAGATGCATCTCTAATCTCCCACCTAGGGAAGCAAGAGGCTTCTGCCTGAGATCTCACATGGCTGATCACCTTTTCTTCCTCCAAAGCATGGTCAAAATCTCCTTCTCTCTCTTTCCCTGTCTCTCCCTGCCTGGGGAGACCTAGAAGTCCCGCCTCTTTCCCTCAGCTCAGCAATTGGCTCCTAGCATCTTTATTGATCGATCAAGAGCCAATTGGGAAACAGGACCTTAGGGTCAGACCTACCCCTACATCACTCTAGTAATTTAAAAAATTCCAACACTGAGATCACTTATCGTCCAACAGATTATCAGAATGTCTTTTCTGTTGTTTTTAGTTAAACATGCTTTTAACTTTGGCTTTTTGCCTCTACACGTAATTTGTCAAATAAATATTAAAACTTAAAATGTATTAGTCTTGTACCTTGAGTTCCTTACCCTTAAGACAGAGGTTCTGGGTTCCTCTAGGTAATTTTGTTACCTAGAGGAAGTCTGGAGACATTGGTGGTTACCACGTTAGTGGGAGGTATGTTACTGGTGTCTAGCAGAGGTCCCAGATGCTACTAAACAGCCTACCATCCACTGGACAACCCCAGAGAATCACTGCTGTTCCTGCTGAGACATCCTGCTTTCTGGTGAAACCTCAGGTAAACTCACAGGAATATATGCGCTTCTCTGGGTCACCAGGCAGCATGTTTATGAAAGAGTATGTTAATCCCACCAGACAAGAGTAAGACCACTACCACAATTTTTGAGCCATATTTGAAGCAAGCTTTATTAAATACTGATCAGGGCCAGGGACACTGGCCAGGGATTCTCAGGGTAAGGCATCAAATTATGTTAGTCATGAACTTATAAAGGCAAAACCCTCAAGGCCATATATTTCCTGTCTTTGTCCAATTGGGGGCAAGCATACTTCTTGACATACTTCCTGCTTCCATACCTCCCACCCATTTGTGATCAATCACATCCTGTGTAATTGTGGCAACCAAGTCTATTTACAGAAGGGGAAACTCACAGCTTGTTGTCTTATTCTGTCCTTGGGCAAGTGGGGCTTATGGGTTAGTGGCATTTTTTTGTTTTATAGATCTCTTAAGCATAGTGATCTAAACTTAAACATAACTTTAGTCACCACAAGTACTAGTCAGTTAAGGCTAGGGATTATGAGTTACACATGCATCTGTTCACCCCAGAGCCACTAATACTCCTGTGGGCATTGGATAACAATGATCCCAGTATGGTTGTGTAAGACTAACTGACTACAGAATCATGTGTCGTATTTCTTGACTGTATTTCTTTGTGTCCATGAACTGTATGCAGCGAGTAGGAACTCTGAAAGCTTGCACCGTCACACCTTTTCATAATTAATTCTGAGTAAATAAAAATCATGGATGACTTGACTTTCTAATTGTCAGTGTTTGTTGTTTGGCTCCCATCTGCTTGGCTGGTGAGAATCTTTGTGTGCAGTTCCCAAACCTGGAACATTAGGGTCTAACCTTGAGAAGTACAGTGGGTCATTTCCCAGCAGTATGGGAATAGAACCAGGGAGCCTTCACCAGCTGCAGCTCCTCATTCTTTTGGTTCACCCCAATTCCTGGGTGAGGCCATCTCACATCAAGATGTCATTATTTCCCAACCCCCCACCCACTCCATGAAACTCATCCAGAATCGATCATGTCTATGGAAACAAGGCTGCAGGCTCCCAGCAGGTAGTTTAGGAAGTGGCATTTGTCTCTAGTACCACAGAGACAAATGTCTGCCCCTTCAGCAACAAACAATCACCAGCTTCTTGTCTCCACTGGCTTGGGAGCACTGAGGGATACCTGAACCCCTGTACATCGTGCATATTAGTGAAAAAAAAAACAAAACAACAACAAAAAAAAAATGTGCTAGAGCGTGTTATTTATTTCCCATTGTTGTGACAGAACAGCCAACAGATCAAAGAAAATTAATCTTCAGAGGAAAAGTGAACTTTGGCTCATGGTTTCAGAGAGTTGCAGTTCTTCACAGAAGGAAGGCAGGGTGGAGTCCATGGCTGTGGCAGTAGGTGGCAGAGACTCCTCACATGAGAGTGGACCAGGAAGCAATGAGATCAGGTGGAACAGGCCAGCTATAACCCAGAGGTTCTTCTTCAACGACTTCTGCCAATCAGCTGCTGCCTCCAAAGACTTCCAAACAGTGCCGCAAGCTTAGGACTGACAGTCAAAACATAAACTGGGGATGGGGGCAGGAGTCAGTTCAGATTCGAACCATGACAAGGGGACACTGTGCTGAATTCCCCTTTCAATATGCCTGAGGTGCCAGACGTCAGTTAAAGAATATCACAGAGGGTAGGTGTGGTTGTGGTGGTTGCTAATCTTGGATCTGAAATGGTCCTCAGAGGCCCAAGAGATAAAGACTTGGTCCTTAGCCAGCCCTGGTGGCAGAGACTGTCTCAGCACTATCCAAAGCCCCACGGACTACATAGTGAGACCTTGTCTCAAGAAACAACACAGGGAGCGAGAAGAGGGAAGAGGAGGAGAGGGGATCTCCATGGCTCAGCAGACTTGACAACCTAAAGTTGCACCCAGGAATACACATGGCAGAAGGAAAGAACTGACTCCTGCAAGGTGTTCTCTAACAGGCACACATCATTTGTCCATGTGCAAGTGGAAACATCTATGCACGCGCGCGCACAATTTAAGTAAACAAGCAAACAAACGTATTAACGTTTCAAAGTGACTTGGGTCCAAGCTTGGCACTTCTGTAAAGTGGCACAACCTTCTGAAAAGGTGGCACCTAATGAGGAAGTTGGGTAACTGGGGACATCCTCACAAAAGGAGGGCTATTGACCTCCTCCCCTGTCTGTTTCCAAGCAGCTTGGAGGGGAGGAGCCTTGCTCCACCACACACCAGGGTGTTCTGACTTCCAACAGGTTAAGTGCAGGTGGACGGTGTCTGAAACTGAGCAGGAATAACTCTCCCAGCTCAGTCCCCAGCTGCCAAGAACCAGCTCGGGCTTGGGGAGGGGTTTTGAGAGAAGAGGTGTTTGAGAGTGGTAAAATAAGTGACTGGAAGTCACATTGTGGGTCACAGGCTGATGGCCTGTGTTCTGCTTGAGACTGCTCGATGTTCTGCTCTCTGGAGATCTCCAGTCAGCTCTCTGCTTGCTTGAGACAGTTTTCTCTTGCAATTCTAAAAACTTTCTCTGGGTAGCTCATCTCTTGCAGATCAAAAGCCCAGTTTTTTTATTTTAACATCAAATCAAAAGTCCCCTTTTGATTAGCCCATGAATGAATCAGCATCCCAAGACCCCAACCCCTTGATTCTTAGGAAGAGACAGCAAGCACAAGCACAGACAAGGAGATAGCTGGGTGGGACCCCACCCTGGAATGACCATTCCGACCACACAAGGACCTAAATTAACTCTGTCCCAGGCTGACCTTGAACTCAGGAATCTCCCTGTCTTTGTATCTTTCGGACAAGCTGGCTCATAGTACAGTGCCTTTAGATCTATGAAGCTCCTTATTCAAGTCATATTGAGTTGTTATATTTTGCATAGTTGAGAATATATATCTTTTCAAACTCATGATTTCAGCATTCTTTCCCACTGCCTCAAGGGCTGTCCTGAAGGTCACAGCATTCTACCATTTCCCTGAGACATAGACATACCCTTGCCTCGAGGACTCTCTGATTCTCATGGAGAAATTAATCTTGGCAGAAAGGGCATTCCTCGAAGGAGGAGCACAAAAATATGTACACTATTATACAAGCAAGCCTTACCCCACAGCAAACACCAACACACTTGTCGAGGCCCACAACCTGCTGGCTCTGTTCCAGCAGCAGGAACCACATCATGCTATCCCTTACACATGGCCAAGCAGGACTCAAGCACCTAGTTACCTCAGATAGTTTGACACAGTGTTGGGAAGTCAGCTAACAAACCGGCTAAGAAGTTGGGCTTTGGGATGAGACAATTCAGTCTCTACCCCTCCACTCTGCTCATCTGCATAATGGAGAAGTCTGAGCTCACCCACCCATAGACCTGCAGTGGGCTTTGCAGAGTACTGCACACAGGATGCTTAGCCCAGGGCCCTTAGCACAGGACATATAATGAATACTCAGTAGGGTTGGCCATTCTGACAATTCAGACAGAAGGCATTGTCAGTAGGCGAGGCACCAGGTGTAATGGCAGGATGAGAACAAAGCAAAAGCTATGAGAACTGACCATGGAACGGTGGGCCGTGCGAGCCTGTGCCATCCTGAACACACCTAGAGGAAATAGCACAGCAAAGGATCTCTAGCTGAGCTTAGCTGGTTTCCAGAGGGCCAAAGCCCCCTTGTGCCCCACTGCCCACCCCTCCTCGTTGATGGGGGTGGGGGAGCTCTTCCTTAAAGCAGAGGACCCTTCCCCCACCCCACTCACTCTCACATCAGCAGGTACAGCAGCTAGCAGGAGAGAATGAAATGTTTACTGTAAAGATTAGCTTGTCAAGGGGAGCCCAGGCAGATGGCTATTGATCCTGTGCCCGTCTGTCTGTCATCCCTGTCCTATCTGAGGTAAGGTGTAGGAGAGGGCTGTCTCTCACCCTGAGACCCCACCAACTCAGGTGGGGTTCAGGATCCAAGTACACAGCAGTACTTAGGCTTTCAAAAGGTAGAGGGACTCTCTAGTGTGTAGCCTGATCAGACCGGTCTCCACTTTGTTCCCTCATGGAAAGGACATAGGAAATGTGAGACTTGAGTTCAAATCCTGCTTTAATTACATCATCTACTGCTTAAGGACAGAGATTCATTCTAAGAAACACTTTATTAGGTGATGTCATCGTCATACAACCACTAGAGAGTGCACATCCACAAAGGAAGCTGACCAAATGTCACTGGGCCCTGTAACCTTAAGGGAACATTCATCTGTGGGTGGTGTGTCATCGAAGGCAATGTCATTCCGTGGTCCCTATTCATGGGCTGGACCCTGTAATGCTCAACTTTTTCTTATCCACAGAAATGCCTATCTTATAGTTGTTGTGAGACTAAGGATGGAGGACAGATCCTGCCAGGCAGTGGTGGTGCATGCCTTTAATCCTAGCACTAGAGAGTTAGCGGCTGGTGGATCTCTTAGTCTACAAAGGTCGGTCTGGTCTACAAAGTGAGAAAGTGAGATCCAGGACAGCCAGGGCTACACAGAGACTGATAAGGGGGAACTCAGCACGGAGAAGCGGGTGGGGCAGGCAGAAAGAGATGAAGCTGAGGGGAGAGGTGGAGGGAGGAGAAAGGGAAAGAAAGGCCAGCTTCGGGAAAAGCCACCAGGCCCAAACTAAAGCCCTAAAACAACTCTCTTTGGATTCTGTAGCAAGGATGAGCAGAACTGCCTCTGAGAGGTGATTCAGGCAAAAGATCGACCGGATGGCTGGGGTTTGAGGACAGACAGAGGGGCGAACATGCACAATGGGCACAACAGCTGCTTGGAGAAGCTCAGCTGCAGGGAGGAGAGAGGGCAGGTAGGGGCGCAGGGAAAGCTGGGATCTTGTCTTTAGGGGGCTTGACTGAGCTGAGTTCTTATATTGCCCAGGCTGGCCCCAAACTCCTGAACTCAAAAGAGCCTCCCAGCTCAGTTTACCAAGTAAGTGTTATGACAAGTGTCCCACCACACCTAGCTACCCGGATTGACCGGATGAGACACACTAGCGCTGTTGGAGACAGATGAAGAAGCGTGCGCCCGCATGCACACACAAACACACACACACACACACACACACACACACATACATACATACACACACACACACACACACACACACACAGGGGGGGGGGGGGGGCAGAGAGAGAGGGGGGAAGGGCTTGGTCCAGGTAGGGAACTCTGCCTGTTTTAGCCACCAACTGCAGTGCCAGCCCTTCACAGGAGGAGCCGAGCCCAGAGAGCAGCCACTTGTGAGGGCACAGAGGAGGGCAGATGTCTGAAGCAGATGGAAAGATTAAGACTGGAAACACCAAATGACCTGCAGTGAATGTTCCACAAGATTGACTAGAATTAGCCTGGAGAAAGAGTCTTTTTTAAAATTTCAAGTTTGGGGCAGGCCATAGACCAGGAGCACACAGGCTACCGACCAGCGACACGTGGGCAATGGACCAGAGAAGGTCTTGCTGTGCCTCTGGCTAAGAGCATGCAAAGAAAGCCAGACTCAAAGGGTGCCAAGGAGTGGGCAGGACTTGGGGCTGACACTGGTGTACAGGAGAAGAGCTGTCCATCAGTCTGTCAGGACCTCCCAGGTTCGGCACTGCGGATGAAGGAGCCAGAGAACCCACTCCTACACGTTAGGAGGGCAGTCGGGAGACCTTCTGATGGAAGACCTTCTAGAACATTTCCTTTAGGGAGGGACAGAGAGGGGCACAGCCTGTCAAGCAAAGACAGGTTTGCGACCCTTGACTCTGGTCTCTTCTTGTCCTTTTCCCTGGCCTCAGTCCCCCTCCTAGACAATAAGATTGCCCTGGGGAGATATTCTTCAAAGGGAAATTTTACTAATGAGTGCTTGTTGTTTTCATCATCTGGCTGCTAACACAGGGGTCAGAAAGAAAGGTAGGGTGCGGAGCTGAGCTCTAAAACTCAGACAAAGTTAACTGCAGGTCTTCTAAACAAGATCTAAACAGAAACATTTCCCCCTTAATTAATGGCTGCCTTTGAGGTTATTAAGTTAGACTGGGTAGGTGTGTGGCCTTTCTTTCCACTGCCCTTCCAATTAACAGGCACTTTGCTTGGTAAATGTTAATTTAGAGTAATTGGGTGTGCTGATGAGGGGCGGGAGTGAATGCTGCCCTACTGCAGGTTAATTGCTGGTAAGTGTCTTTCCTGCAGCCCTGGGCCTGGATGATTAATGGCCTCGGAGAACGGGAGAAACCCCTGAGGCCAGCAGAGGCTGCCTAGCTTTAACCCTCCAGTTACCAGAATGGAAGAGGGGGAGGGAGAGAGAGCGGGAGAGAAACAGAGCCTCAGACTGGGAGACTAGCAGGGACTTTGGAGGTGTGCTCTCATGGGGTTGCTTCCTGATGTACATTTCAAAAGTTGGTTACTGCCCAAGATAAGCTCAGCCCCAGTCATTTCACTCCATAGGAAGAAGGACTAAGCGACTGAATCAGAGATCACCCTGAGATGTTATTATCCGGAGGAATAAAACAAGTTTCTAGCCTTCCCTCCCATACCCAACCCAAGTCTGTGCCATCAGCCAACCCTTCCAGCTACAATCACCTGGGACAGCCAGAGTGATGCTGATCTAGTGAGAGGAGAGTGTTTTGCAGATGGCCCTGGTGGCCCTGGTAAGGGAGAGTGTCCCCAGTGAGCAGAGTGGGCCTGGATCATCAGTGGGAAGTTTTCAGGGGCTGATTTCCTGTGGAGGAAGGCTTCCTTGTGGGTGTGGCTTCTGATCCCTCCCAGAGTCCCAGTCTTTTTTCCTATGGGTTTCAAAGTTTGGACTCTCCTAGTCAGCCCAGTAGCTGCGTAAACCAATTCCTTGCAGCAGATCTCTTAGAATATATCTGGTACAGTTTCTGGTGTTCTAAGCCAGCCCATCAGACAGATTTACAACCCCAAAGTCACTTAAGGACCGGAAGACATTCCCTTGTTGGACTCAGTTCTGACAGTGGTCTCACAAAGGAAATTTAAGCTGGCTGTCTCCCAGTTCTCAGGCCCACTGGTGAGAAAGTGGGGTCTAGCTCCCTGGGAGTCCTCTGTCTTCCAAGCTCAGTTCCTGGTTTATGCACTCTGCCTTCACTGAGGTAATTCTGGAGTCTCCCTCTCAGGAAGAGGTCATAGAATGATACCTTTTTCTCTCAAAGACGTAAATTACTGTGGCAGGCAGGGATTGTAGCTAGCCTTGCTTTATCATGAAAGAGAAAAATGGATTCTTCTGTCAATTGAAAACCTCCATGTTACGGTAGGAAATAATAAAAGCAGAGTATTAGATACCCATGTACAGGAGGAGAAAACACAACTATGTTCCTATCACCAGAGGAGGGGTGGAGAGTGCGTATCTACTGGTGTGGTTGGCAGCAGGGTGGGATACATCGAGATGAGAGCAAGACAGCTCACTGGAAGGCAGTCTTGAATTGCCGGTGGATTCTCTAGTCAAAAAGTAAAAATTACTTAAGGGTACTGGCTCTCCAAGAAGGTTCTGAGTGCCCCTGGGATGGACTATGGGAACAAAGAGATGATTTAGAAACTGTGTGTGTGCTGTGTGTGTGTGAGCGCACACACACTCTTGCTTGTGCATGTGTATCAGAGATAAAAGCAGAGGGGCTGGGTGGTGAGAAGACAGAACAGGCAGACTGTAGACAGAGATATTGGCAGCACAGAGCAGCAGCCTGGCTGGAGTTAAGGATATGGGCTTTGAGCAAGCCAGGATTGGACCGCACGAGGACCAGCCTGTACACTGGCCTTCAGTTCTAGGGCTGCTCCCCTTCTTCTCTAAAGACCCCCAGGAGACTTCTGGCACCTTGACCTTTTAGAAAAGGTAAGACGGCACACTGTCCTGGGCCAGCTCAGGACACTGGGTCAGTGTTTTGTGGAGAGACAAAGAAGCAAGGGGCTTGCAGTCAGTGAGACACCCCTTAGACACCTGTTTAGGACCCGGGGTGGGGGGGGGAGTGCCAAGCTGAGTACCACCTCCCGTCACTCAGAGATTCAAGGTGAGAAAAAAAAATTTACTGGAACTCCAAAGAGAGGCTGTCCTGTGTGGTTAGATGTCATTATCTTTTCTCAGGGAGGTAAAGCTGATGAAAACCCCCACAGACCCAGGAAGTGGTCTTATAACAAATGGCCCAGCAGGAAGTCGGGGCTTTAAGAGAGTGGTACTGGCTTGGAGGCAGAACTCATTTTGTCAGCAGGAACATAAGCTGCTGAGGGCTGTTCCCAGCCATCCTCCTCCACAGAGAGTGCAACCACATCCTTGGTGTGGAAGCAGAGAGGGTGCCCTTAAGTCTGTGTGTCAGTTACTTTTCTTTGTGCTGTGACAAAACACGGGACAAAGATCAATTTCTCAAAGGGTTGAAGGCCCATAAGATGGCTCGGTAGGTCAAGTACTTGTCTCCAAGCCTGACAACCTGAGTTGGATGCCCAGAACTCACCGTAAAGGTAGAGAACTGACTCCACAGCATGATCCTCCGACCTCTACACAAGCTCTGCCCAATAATAATAAAAACATTTTAAAAGGGTTTGTTCGGGCTTGCAATTAAACAGAGTTCCTTGTGGTGAGAGAAGCCTGTGGCCAGAGTTAGGCGCCACAGTTTAGAAGCAGATTGCGGCTGGGAAGAGGGGCCATGCTGTAGGCTTTCCAGGCCCAGCTCCAGTGACGCACAGCACAATGAGCTGGGATCAAGGTTCGAATATAGGAACTTACGTGAGACATTACACATTCAAATCAGAATACTGTGGACATACGTGTTTGCATATACATGCATCCTTTCCCTAATGGGTGCATGCATTGCCTATGTCCTACTTTCCCTATCCCTGGGAGCATCTGGCAGTGTTGGTAATTTCCAGGGAAGAGAGCTGATTACTCTAGAGATGACTTCTAATTCATATACAATCCTCTCATAAGATATGACCCCAGGGTGTACAATCGTGAGCAGGGAGCCAGGTCTCGCCTATGCTGTTGCTCTTCATCCCAGGGTCATCCTCCTGTGCCTGTGCCTTATACGGTGCAGTAAGGAGAAGGACAAAGAAGTGAACGGCTCAAACACATGACTCCTGCTCACCTACATTCCACACTAGCGCACCCTAGCAAAGCCCTCCCTAATGGAGCGGCTCTGGGCCCAGCTCAGAGGAAGAGGCAGCTTTAAGAGGGCAGTGAGCAATCTTTATCTGGGAGAGGATAATACAGGTGTTCTGTTTTTAAAATATACTTTCCATACCTCTTTTTAAAAATTAGAAACAAACAGTAGGGATTAGAGGCAAGCTGGCCTCTAAGTTCTACATGATGCTGCAGAGACAAGCACTCTTCCAGCTGAGCTTCACCCCCAACCCCTCCTCTCTCTAGGCTACCAGGGGAGCTGTATTGCCAGGCTCCTTTGTACACTTTTAGAGTTGCATGTGATGGTTTGAATGAGAATGGCCCTCCTAGGCTCATGCATTTGAATTCTTGGTCCCCAGAGAGTAGAACTGTTTGAAAAGGGTTGGGAGGTGTGGCCTTGTTGGAGGAGGTGTGTCCTTGGGGGCTGGCTTTGAGGTTTTAGAAGCCCCCACCCTTCCCCAGCTAGTTCTCCCTGCCGCGCTCGCTCGCTCGTGGATCAGGATGTGAGCTCTCAGCCTCGGCTCCAGCTGTCACGTCTAGCTGCTGCCATGCTCCCCGTCACACGACGGTCATGGGCTCTAACCTTCTGGAACTGTGAGCCCCACAGTCAATGTTTTCTTTTATTTCCCTGGTCATGGAATTTATCACAGCAATAGAAAAGTAACTAAGACATTACTTGACTTTGAAAAAAAAACAAAAACAAAAACAAAACAACAACAAAAAAAAACACCCAAAAACTACATTCAATTTGAAGTCATCAACTGGCACTCAATATGACTCTCCACCATGCCATAGGGCCACTGGCATAAAATACAAAAAATTATTAGAGCAATGGAATCTTTCCAGAGCTGGAAACAATGACTCGCCACCATGCCATTGGGCCACTGGCATAAAATACAAGGAATTCTTAGAGCATTGGAATCTTTCCAGAGCTGGAAACCAAGGTAAGAAGCAGCAGAGCAGAGAGCCTGGGAGCACACTGCGAAGTGAAGAGCAAAAGAGGGCTAGCTGAGGTAAGCCCACACTGCGAAGTGAAGAGCAAAAGAGGGCTAGCTGAGGTAAGCCCACACTGCGAAGTGAAGAGCAAAAGAGGGCTAGCTGAGGTAAGGCCACACTGGGAAGTGAAGAGCAAAAGAGGGCTAGCTGAGGTAAGCCCCAAGCAGAAGGACAGAGGGCCTTCCTTCTCAATGGAGCCACCAAGAAATGCTGAATTCAGAATCAGGGGGAAAGCAAGAGCCCCAGGGCAGCCATGGCAACCTGCTTTCTCTGACAGCCGATTAGACTGCCTCTCTCCATGTATCTGCAACCAGAAACAACCAGCAGTGTGTGGCTTGTCCAGGAAGGGATATTAACTACGGATGCTGGAACTCCAGAGATGCAGAGCAGGACTTGAGGTGTATGGCATGGGGGTGGGAGTGGGAGTGTAGAAACTATTCCACCCAAGGAAAAACCACAGCAGAAAACTCTCCGGTTCATTGTTCAAGCCCCTGCTTACCCTGGCAAGCATGAGTAGAAGCCTGCTTGTGACATGGCACCACCACTGTGGGGACGGAAGCTAGCCATGCCCTTTAGATGAACACGACACAGAAGCTGTCCATATGGACGGCTTCATTTATGGACACGCTCATCCAGCCACGAGTCACCACACCCTCAAGAGGGAACTAGAAGAAAGAGAGAAGACCACGCTGCAGAAAGTAAGATACAGAAACAGAAGAAAGCTCTTTTAATCCGTGTCTTTGGAGGGACTTGAGAGAATGGGCGACCTCTGAGGGCACAGGTTTTAGACATTTTAAATGAGGGTCTCCCCCACCCCGCACCCCCAAATACAGCAAACACAATAAATAAGAAAATGATACTGGAAGTGGTTGAAAGATAGACTAGGCATCAGGAAATTTGAGAGCACAGGTAACAGGAAGCAAAGAGCTGACTTTTTGGACAGAAAAGATTCAGATGTCAGTATCCACTGAGTCAATAGGAATTAAGGCAATGGAAAGGGGTTGATAGAAAGAGAGAGAATCCAGTGCATAGGGGAAAACACACTCTTTTTAAAAGCACACTAGGTGCCAACTGGGGTAAACAGTAAGAAAGGTCATGTGTAGACAGCTGGAGTAGCAACTTTGGGGACTCAGGGGGTGGGAGGGACCAGAAAACCTTCCAAACTTCCAGAAAGAAAATATTTATCCACAAAGAAATCCACCAGACTGCTCATCAGAAAAGTTCTAAAGCCAGGCTCTTAAAGGTTCAATGGAAAGTGAATCGGGGCCCAACTGACACTCCAAATTCAACCAGCCATCCGCTATATTTGTAGGACATTTGTCCCTTGCATAGTCAAACTCAGAATTTACTCCAAGAAGTACATAAGGAAAACAGAAGGGACCTAAAAACGCAGTTTCAATCATGAGAACAGAGGCTGGGGGTGTGGCTCCGGGGTTGGAAAGGCACCGGGTTCCATTCCAGGGAGGCACAGCAACTTCTGACACACAAAAGGAAGAGAAGCTTTGAGCCCTGGCAAAAGACAGGCAGGCCTTGGGTAGGTGCAAACGTTCCTCTATTGATCAGATCAAATTCTGTAGAGATGAAGATGCATACAACCACTCTAGTTTTCTTGGGTTTAAGTATTCAGAAATTGGAGCTGGAAAAGACTTGACCATGTTTTCATAGTAGAATGGAAAGGTTATTACAAACCCTACTTGTGGTGAGCACCGGAGTGTTTTGTACTATTGTGGAACTCAAGCTGTACAGAAGCAAGTTGAAATTGCAGAAAAGGAGGGACAGGGTGAGTTTGAACATGCAAAAGAGGGCGCCCTCATGAACGCTGCATATTTTTATGTATGTGTATACATTTTACATACCTGGAAACATACCTGGGAAACTTGTGGTTTTCTTCCTACACTTCCATGAAAACCTTAGAAGCATGTACAATGTTTATAATCTAAAACTGGAAAATAATAAAGTTTTAAAGAGCTACTTAATTTGCTGTCAGCCCCGGGGGGGATATACTGCTCTTGGGACACCCCACTAATGAAATAAGTTAAACTGAGTAGTAAAGAACTCTTTTAAAGCCTCAGCAATCCTAATCCATACAACTCAATAACAATAATAACAAAAAACACCAAAACAAACAAAAACAAAACAAACAAAAAAGCCCCAACCCAAATTAACAAACACACACACACACACACACACAAAAAAAACCAAAAACCAAAAAACAAAAAACAAAAAACTGGAAGAGTAGCACTGCCCCCTGGTGGAGATGTAGAGGAGTTTGCAAACGAGGTCTTTGAGTTTCTTTGGGGTTTCTTGGGTTTTGCATATTATTATCTTTTGAGACTTATGAGTAGTTGAAAACAGGCCTGTCTTCCACCATAAGCATGTCTGATGATCTATGTAAACAACAGGTATGTATGTGTGTGTATGTGTAGCTGGGGTGGGATGCTTACAAAGAGAAGCCTGAGAAAGCATAGGAAAATGTTGAAGACAGGTTTGGAGGAAATTTTGTCTCACTATGTAGCCCTAGCTGGCCTAGAAATCTCTGAAGTAGAAGCGACTGACTTCAAGCTCACAGAGATGTGCCTGCCTGTCCCTGATTCCCCAGCAGAGATTAAACGTGTGCAGTACCCTAGCCAGTGGGGAGCCAGTGGGGAGATTTGACACAGCATCAAATCTCTAACTTGGCTTTGCTAGGGCAGAGGCCTGGCATGGGTCCAGGAAGATATACAGGCAGAACTGACAGAGTAAGATATTTTTGCAATACTAGACAGGTTTTTTTTTTTTTTTTTTAAGTCTTACTTTTTCTAAATAATACTTCATGAAAACAATGAATCCACCCTGGTGACTGCAATGGAGCCTCACCATCCCACCTCACAGTAAGGAGGTTTGCACTTTGGAGGAAGTAATCCTGCAAGGCCTCTGCTTACACCCATCTACTATTTCACAAGTATTTTTGGTACCCACTCTGCTAGGTTAGTGCAAGGCCTTCAAGTCACAAAGACTGGCTTTTGGAATGCTTCAAACACAGCCTTGACTGCAGAGAATCCAGGAGGAGTCAAAATACTTAACATGGTAAGGCTTTGTAAAGCCCAGACGACGGCGAGCTCTGGGCTCCAATGACAAGCTCTTCCAGGCCTGTTCTGAGCCCATCCGTCAGGTAGGTGAGAGGGTTGTGGAAATAGATTAGATATGATCCTTGTTCTGGGAGTGTTCACTTCTTGTTTCAGCAACAGTACTGGTTTAGAAGGAAGCTAGGGATAGTAGAAACAAAGTTGACTGTGTAGCCATCCAGAGACTCTTTAGAAGCAGTACTGCACTGTAAGAGCACCCCAATTAGGCCAAGCTCCCTGAGAACCCAAGGGAGTTAACATCTAAGTTAGAATACTTTGTTAATTCTTAGACGTGAAAAGCACCCGCTTCTTGAAGGGGAATAGGGGCTAAAGTGGGAGGAAAATGTAGTCAGAGTGGGAACCGCAGAGGACAGATGAGCTACCATAAGCAGGATCTGAAGAACTGTGGAAGGAAGGAATGGCCTTGGAGCTGAGTCCTAGGTGACTGAGTCAGAGCAGAGGGCTCCAGCTTCAAACTGAGCAGAATCAGAATCCAAGCAGCAGCATGCATGAGGGTCATTCAAGATGGCGACCACATAGAAGAGTGGGTGAGAACAATGGCAATCAGAGAGCTTTGCTCTTAACACATTATCAAAGAGTAAGGTAAACAGCACAAAACTTACCCACTGTATGCACACAGTGAATGAGGTTTGAACTCACCAAAAATAGTCTTAGACCATCCTGGCTATCCCCAAATTCCCTCATGCATATTTAGAGTCCTCTTGTTCTGCTTTTGTCATTTATGGTGGTTCACACTTTTTTTCCCCCCTCAAGACAGGGTTTCTCTGTGTAGCCCTGGCTGTCCTGGAACTCACTCTGTAGACCAGGATGGCCTCGAACTCAGAAATCCGCCTGCCTCTGCCTCCCAAGTGCTGGGATTAAAGGCGTGCACCACCACCGCCCAGTGTGCTTCTTTGATTTATGATGCTGGGGAAGAAATGTGGGGTTATCATCCTGTGAGGGTTAAGGGTTGTCAACTGACAGACAGTAGAATCACCTGGGAGATGAGCCTTTGCCATTGCCTGTGGGGGACTGTCTGGATGGTCCTGAGGTTAGAGGACATGCTCAGTGCTGGCTGGGCTCCTGGATAAGTGAAGTGGAGGAGAGGAGCTGATAGCATCATGCCTTCCTCACTTTCTGCTTCCTGACTGTATACTGTGACCAGGGGCTGCTGTAAGTCCCTCTTGCCTTGGCTTTCTTGTCATGATGGCCTGCACCTTGAACTGTGGCCAAAACTAACTCTTTCCCCATTAAGTTGAATTTACTGTGGTGTTTTATCACTGCAATAGAAAAAGACACTAAGACTTATGCCCGAATATGCTACCAGGGAATCTGATTATTTTAATAAATCTAATGGAGAATGTGTGCTAAATTAAGCTTTCCTGTCTCCTCCTTGTCTGCTTAAAGTCCAAAGCCACGAGTGATGATGATTATCTCCTAGCCCTTCCCTGAGCTTTCATGAACTAAATCAAAATGAAGGAAGACTGAAATCTGTCAACACCAGCTAGACAGATGTCACACTCCACTGTATTCTATTTCAGTAGAAGTGAATAAACCATCTTTTTTGTTCCTTTGAGGTGACAACTGTCTCTTTCATCAGTGAGTGTGATTACACAGTAAGTCACTTGGTCTGTTATGAGTAACACAGCTGGAGAGATCCACATGTAAGTCATTGTGTGGGGATGTTTTCATTTGCTAGACTTAGCAAGTGACAATACAGGACAGCCAGCTGCATTTCAGTGTCAGATTAAAAAACAAACAAACAAACAAACCATCCACAGTACATTCTATTCAATAGTAAGATACTTTTTCCCCCCGGTTGTCCTGGAACTCACTTTGTAGACCAGGCTGGCCTCAAACTCAGAAATCCGCCTGCCTCTGCCTCCCAAGCGCTGGGATCAAAGGCGTGTGCCACCACTGCCCGGCTAAGATATTCTTACAATAAACATTCTTTTCTGTTTAGTCAGTATTCGAATTTCATTGAAAATATTGTATCTTATCTGACAAGCCTATTGCACATATATACATGGAAACAGACTCTTAGGTCACTAGATAGGATTATATTCAGTTAAGAAATTAAATTTGGTTTTGTAAACAGACTCTACCACTTTACATCCCAGTAACAAGTAAAGGGCTTTGTCAAGGAAGGTGTTACCACTTGATGTATTTTGTTATTTGTTGTTTTTGTTTTTTTAAATACAAGGTCTTGCTATATAGCCCAGGCAGGCCTTGAATTTTGCATTCTGCTTTGGCCTCCCAAGTGTTGGGATTACAAGCATGTGTCATGACACCTGTCACCAGTAGTCTCTATAAAGAATAGATGTTAATGTGTCTTCTTAGGAAAAAGCCTACCAAACTCTCAGCCACTTTAAGATTGGGTTATTGTATCCATTTTTATGGGTTCTTCATATACATGCACCATGAGATGGCTCAAAGGGTGTTTGCCCCCAACCTAACCACCCTGAATTTGATTCCTCACAGGCCTCCATGGTGGTACCTAATCCAAGTTATTCTGTGCACTAAGACGCCCAAGCATGCTTCTGCATGTCTGTCTGTGTGTTTGTGCATGTATGCACACACACTAAATGTAACTTTAATGCTCTTTATATGTCCTAAATGCAAACCTTCTCAGGTATATAATTTGCAGTTGCTCTCAGTCAGCTCTGTCCCTTTTTTTGCCCTAAAAGATTTTTAAATTTGACAAAGTCCAATTTATCAAATGGGTTTTGTTTAAGTCTTTCACGTGGTTTCTCTTATTCCTTCTAGAAACTGTCGAGCAGAACTGGGGAGCCTTTGTAGACTTCCCAACCGCCTTTGTAGACTTCCCAACCGTCTTTGTAGACTTCCCAACAGTCTTTGTAGACTTCCCAACCGTCTTTTTAGACTTCCCAACCGTCTTTTTAGACTTCCCAACCGTCTTTGTAGACTTCCCAACCGTCTTTGTAGACTTCCCAACCGTCTTTGTAGACTTCCTAACCGTCTTGCTGTCATCTTTCTTTTGAAATATGGCCATTTCCAGCACCATCTGGTGAACGCTATCCTTTCTCTCCCTGGGTCATCTTAGCATGCCATGGTACACTTATAAAGGTTAATTTCCAGAACTTTTGTTCCACAGCTCTGTCTACCCTCCTGCCAACACTCCAGAAGAGGGTGTCAGGTCCCTTGAAGGTAAGAGTTGCAGGCAGTTGTTAGGCACCAGTATGGGCACTGAGAACTGAACTGAGGCACGGTGTAAAAGCAGTGTGCCCTTTCAAGTGCTGAGTCATCTCTCCAGTCCTGGGACTCTTAAATTACTTTCCTTTGGTGATACTGAGGGCCTCATACCTGCTGGGTGAGCACTCTAGCACTGAGTTCCGCCCCAGCACTTCCCTGCTAGCATGACATCTTATTCAGCCTGTTCCACTCATTTCTAGTTTTACCTTAAAGCCCACTTTATAACAATAGAGGACTCCCAGTATCTTTATTGCTAATACTATGTATTTTTCCCATAATTTCACACCCAAACTACTTACATCTGAATCTAAAGAGTGGGCACTTCAGTTGATATTCTTTTAACAGTTCTATCATCTATAGCTTCTGGATTTTGTCTAGAGACAGGTGCTATGTAGCCTGAGGCATGTAGGCCCAGGTTATTCTTAAATTTGGGATTGTTAGGCTACTACCTCCTGCAGATTAAAATTAATGACATGCACCGTCATACCCAGCTCATTGACTGAAATTATTTGTTAACTCATCCCTACAATTTTGCAAATGCCTTTAAAATCTGGGGCCCTTTGGTTTCTGTTCTGTCTTTTGATAAATATTTTTACTGTACTATTCTTGTTTTTGCTGTTATTCCAACCAAATTTGGTGGTTGCTCTAGGCTGCAATAATATACATGTCAATTACAATTTTTTGATTGAAGATGTAATTCCAGTAAAATACAAGTTATTCCATTACTGTTCTATTTCCTAATCTCCCATGTGCTGCTATCATATCCTGTAGCTATGATATAGACCCAACAGTACAGTGCTGTAAGTACTGCTTTATACAACCTAACACAAAGAAAATACATACTTATTGTGATAGCCCAACTTCTCCCCACATTTGCCATCTGGTTATTTAATCCAGTATGAACCCTGGTGCTGAAGGTGAAGAACTGTGATAAAATGGATATTACTAACAAGGAAGAGCAGCCTTGTTTGCCTCAGGAGACCCAGGAGCAAAGCAGAAGAAACAGATGCAGTGTAACATCTAACAGAGGTGAGGAGGCCAGAGGAGACGTGTGCAGGATCTGTCGCAGTGGTTGTTGGGTAATGGAAAGAGGCCCCCAGCCAAGGAGAGTGGGTAACTAGCTTCGATATTCAGTTGTATAACTCATGAAGCAGTGAATTCCTAGGACCGAGCTTGAGAGCTTACTCAATTTTGCTTTCCAGAAAAGAATGTTGCCATTGACACTGGTGGGAAAAAGTTATTTATTTGCATTGCTTCCATTTTCTACTGTAGTGTTAGGATGAAACTTAGCATCTCCCTAGTTTTTATTTACAATTCATCTGGAATATTACTACACATACAATGTACATTAAAAAAACTGATGGGGAAATGCAGTTTATGTTTTTTTTTCTCTCTTCACAGGCTTCTCAAAACCATTAAACTTAAATGAAAATTTCTATAGACACCTGTACATATCTGAAAGGGCAGAGATCACACCAACAGAGTTAAAAGACTTGCACAAATACAATAAAATACAGAAAACTAAGTACAGATGATGTTATTTGGAGTACAAATATAAACAGTACAGTACCATCTGAGTAACTTAGCAACATAATACTCACACTTTATAGAAATAAACTGCAAACCTGGTGGATGTTGACAAATATTAAACATTATATACAGAATGAGGTAAATGTACCTTGGTCTCTTGAGAGGTAATTTAAGTTTAAAGCAAATGACATATTGAAGCATCTCCTTGACATATAAAGAAATATCAAATATTCCATTCCATTGGCACAATGTGAAAAAGGGATTACCAAAACACAGTTCATAATATTAAACTCACAAATCTCATTGAAAAATAAAAGCAAATTCACTTTAAGAAAGAGACTGAATGTTACTGACAATATTTTTTAAATGTTTATAAGAAAGAGTGCGTAATAGGATTGAAAATAATGCGCTGACAGCCCTCAGCTTTCCTAGAGAGGGCCCATGAAAGGTTCAACATCCAACACATGAAGCTGCACTGCACTCCCAAACTATTCTTCAGAATCTCAACACATCAACATGTTCTGCTGGGCTGTAACAGAACAACACCTGGAATCTCCACGATGTGGAACCAGAGCTCTCCCATGACCAAGGAACAAAGAAATGATTTACAATCATTCCTTCAGTGCATGGAATGAAATCAATGTCTTCTGGGCAGATTTTGGTGTGCACGTTAAGTAGTAGTTTGTCATTGGTTTTATGTATCTGACAATTTGCAGAGGGAAGAGTCAAACATGTATGGACTATAAAAATGGCCAAATGGCCACTTATGTCTGCAGTGAGAACCAAAGTCTGGAATTCTTGATGGCCATGGCACCACGCAGGGCCTCAAGGCACTTCTTGAGTACTACTGTAGTAGCAGGATTATAGGCTGAGCTCTTCATGCCTTTACTGTCCTACTAGGGACACAGCTGGCCACTACTTCTGAGGCCAACTCCCACTGCCACTTAGCTGTCACCCTAATCTTTGCCCAGAGCTGACATCAAAGCAGGGCTACCAGCAGGGGTATCCCAGCCCCAATTTGCAGGTCACTCCCCATGACACCCAGTGATTCAAGGAAGTGGGAAAATGTCACACAGCTTCCATCAATCACTTCATTTTAGGTCTCAAAAGCAGCTCTTAGGTCCAAAGGCTGAAGGCGGGGTCAGGGACAGTAAGTCTCTGAGCCAGGCGGCAACAGAAAGGCGGAATGGGAAAAAGAGAGCTGAAGATATAAGGGGCTCAAGTTGTCTAAGCCTCAGTAAGTCATACTTCCTTCATGCTGGCTCAGCCGGGTATTGACAAATGCTAGGTACTTTGTCAGAAGATTTGTCTTAGCCATCCTCCACCTGGGTGGGGGTGTCTGATTGGCAATGGAAACAACAGACTGTACTACAACATGACATACAAGTATTTCTCTAATTAGATGTATCTATAGTCATAGCCACATTAACCATGACCTAGCTCAGTTTTAAGTTATTTTTATATTCAGCATTGGCCACCTAGAGATTATCAAACTATCCCTACACAAAAAATTAGCTGTAAACATGTAAACTCAATTTAGAACTAAATTCCAACTTTAAAAAAATTCCCTGATTCATCAAAGCACATTTTATCCACTTAGGTAAGAAACATACTGATTCCTCAACCTCAGATGTCATGAGTGTCTTCAGCAAAAACCCATTTCCTTGCAAGAAAGTAAGAAACGTATTACAACTTTAACTCAGACAACTTTTGGTATGGTCTTAAAATTATATAAAAAACAGTTTTAGTGATAAAATGCATTGGTCCCTGGATTTCTATAAAGCAGATCTCGAAGGGTTAGAAATGGAAAAAAACAAAGCAAAAAAAAGGCCCCAAAAGTACCTGATTATAGCACAAGCGCTTATTAAGCAGGTGATACAGCCGTATAACAAACCCTTACTTACACTGATGAAATCATGATAATTACAGAAAAAAACTCAGATCTGTATTAAAGATACTAATCTCTAAGTACTTTTTCCCATGATGTTTTTAAACGTATGAAACTGACACTAATGCCTAGGCAGCATGTCATTCATTCTACAGTTACTCTGGTTTACAACCAATAGTCTCTAAACTTAGACTAGGTTTGAGCTAAGACACTAACAGAGCCCAGCTGCCTCAGATCAACAGTCACAATCTCTTCTTGGCTAACTTGACTAAAGGTGATTCTGACCTCTTAATCTGGGAACTGGCATCACTATGCTCAACATCTTGTCTCAAGTGATAATGACAACATTTCCCCCAGAATAGGATCACAGTGATAAGCAGGACTGTAAAAGCCATGCAAGCCCTGCAAAGACTTACAGCACTGAAGTAAAACCCAGGCTTAGCAACTTAACTCCAGCACCAGTGAGAAGACCCAACGGGCTGACTTTGACATTTCATATGACCAAGAATATATGGAGAGAGCCGCTACTCAGAATAGCTATTAGCTGCCACTTTTCCTACTATCAAGGGTGGCATGGAATTCATTGCTACCATGTAAATCAAGCAGTTGCAAGATCTGCATATATGAGAGAAAAAGACTGAATTAAAAGCTGCCTTCCTCAAAGTGTAGTGAGACCTCAAAACTCCACTAACTCTACCCTTCCCAAGATAGAATCCACAAATACTTAGAGCTACATAACACGTGAAAGTCACCTATACTTGTTGTATATTCAAATTAGCTATCTCTGCCTTCCTAGAAAAAGGCCTATTATTTAATATTAACCACATTTGAATTTTAAATGCAATTCCTTTCAAAAAAACAAAACAAAACAAAATAACCCAGTCTTTGATCAGCTAAAGAAAAAGAAATGGCTTACAGAACAGCACACAGCTTTTCCTTCAGCAATAGACAAGCCTCCCCTTTCAGAGGGAGTCTGTATATTGTAATGATTAAATCCATAAAGCACTGTACATGTCTGGAGTGCCACTTCACTTTTTAAATAAACTCAGGCTAAACATCTCAACTGCAGAGCTCCAGAGCTCTGTGTGCGGATGTTCCCGCATGACAGTCACTGCTTATTAATGCGACAGCATTGCCTCAGTGGTTCAAGCACATCTGGGTAGGAGAAAGGCATGAATACTGAATGACATCTATCACAAAAACTCTCAAACAACAACAACAACAAAAACCCAGAAAAGGTTTAGGTTACTCAGAAAAATAAACTTTTTGAATAAAAGGATACAGGACTTAACACAGACTTTAAGCAGTTCTGTTCGTTTCCATTTAGAAAGACGCAGAAGTGGCACTTACTGGTGTAGCACAACACTACTTTGAAAGTGTGCTGTGTTCGCAATGTGAAGGAGCAGGAGCTGTACACAAATAAAATTGACCAACTGTGCCCCCACACCTACACGAGGTCATATTTTTTAGACTATAGAGTTTTAAGTGTTAGTTTAAGATCTTGAAAAATTATAGAACAGTACATTCAACGTGACCCAAGGGAACGCTAGTGGTTCAGAATCCTCTGAGAATGTACTACTAGGAGTGAGAATCAGAAGTGCTTCATCTAACTCCACACTCCAGCTCCCTCACCTTACAGACGGTCAACAGCACAGCAGCTTCCTAAGGGCTGGCAGTCGTCTTTACAAACAAGCTTTGTTAATAAAAACAAAAGTAGACTACACAACATTCTCTAACTGTCTGGAAGAAGTATCCACAGTGCACAGAAAGGATACCCACGGCTGCCTCTGGGCCCAGAGAAACCCTGGGAAGCTTTCAGTTGACCATATTCCACTGCAGCAAGAGGAAGCAGAGCCCTCTGTTCTCTCCGTGAGGTAGAACGAGCAGCCTCCTAAACACCCAGGAGCAGATATTTAGAGAGCAGAGTTCCCACAACATTTCAGTTACATTTTGATGCCTTCCTGTTGGCTGAGTTGTGACAATGTTTTTTTAATTCGCAAAGCTGTCAGCCTCGCTGCCCCATTGGCATACCAACATTCTCTCATGATTTTAGCCATCACTCTCAAGGCCTACAAGAAAACATAAGAGAAATAATTAATGCACACATACCACTTGCTGTTGAGCTGTGACTTATTTAAAATGATAGGTATAAGTTCCTATTCTAGACTCTTTGTAGTACCAAACGAGGACTTTAGTCTCCATCAAGATCCTGGTGCCAGGTGCTGGAAAGGCTGTGGACAGGAGAGCTTTTTCAGGAAGCCCCAGAAAGCTGACTCCTGGTTCAGTACTGAAAGAATGCACCCACTACAGCACCTGAGGCACTAGGTGAGAACACAACTGCACTCTGAGCCCTTTAAAGCAGGGAGAAGAGCTCAAAGTGCTGGGCCCAGCTTCTGCCCACTCCAACTTGTCCCAGCTAGGAACCAAGTAACCTCTCCAGCCCAGCAGAAGGATTAAGAATTTTGTCCAAGGAAAGAAAGACTGGTTCTCACAGTGGAAGCATGCTGGACTGTAAGCCTTCTCCTAGAACATAAGAGTAGCACCTGTGCACACTCTTCTTGGTGGATTCTGAAGGAATCTCCCCTGGAGATCTGGGCAGTCCAAGAGAACAGGCCTGACAGATTGTTAACAGTGACCAGAGAATCAATCAAATAACTCAGAGAGATCACGTATAGCGTACACACGGAAGATCCAATCATCTACACCTCCATTAAAAGTGAAAAGTGTCTGATCAGACATTTGAAAAAAGTAACATGAAATAAAGAAACCAAATAACACAAGATGTAGAGAGGGAACACTGTATTTTCAAAGTTCTACTGTTAGTAGGCAGGGTGTAGCTCCTTGGTACAGTGTTCGTACAGTATACATACTATGTTCAGGCTACAGTACTATCATACCATTAAACTCCTGAGATTCATCATTGGTTCATGTGTTTTGTTTTATTCTCTCTGTGTAGTCTTTATACTCAAAGTTACTTTATTGTTTCCAACTTTCCCTTCAGTCCCTGTATTTTATACTATATAGCACTCCTCAAATGTCTAGTGATAGACTTATAAGGTTCTAGAAGTAGTGAATAAGAGGAACATTCAGAGTAGTTACAAATAAATACTTGAGAGAAAAGTCAGGTGGGGAGCAGGGCACGGGGAGGAAGAATTGAGGAAATACATGAAAAACCTGGATGAACTGCGAAGCTGACAAATCTTCCAATAAGTGGAGCAAAACCTGGAGGGTGGGTAGGCTTATAGTCAGGTAACCAAAGGTGAAGAAAAACAACAAAGGAAATAGGAGACTACCCAAGACTACTTCAGAAGTATTTCCTAGAAAATATATTTTTAGATTTAAAGATTTATGTATACATGTACCAATGTATACATAAACATTTATTTAAATAACTATTTTTGAAGGCTTATTATTTAACAGGTTGTCTTAGTCAGGGTTTCTATTCCTGCACAAACATCATGACCAAGAAGCAAGTTGGGGAGGAAAGGGTTTATTTGGCTTACTTCCACATGGCTGTTTATCACCAGAGGAAGTCAGGACTGGAACTCAAGCAGGTCAGGAAGCAGGAGCTGATGCAGAGGCCATTGGAGGGATGTTCCTTACTGCATTGCTTCCCCTGGCTTGCTCAGCCTGCTCTCTTATAGAACCCAAGACTTCCAGCCCACCACCCACAAGGGGCCCTACTCCCTTGATCACTAATTGAGAAAATGCCCCACAGCTGGATCTCATGGAGGCACTTCCTGAACTGAAGCTCCCTTCTCTGTGATAACTCTAGCCTGTGTCAAGTTGACACATAAACCCAGCCAGTACACAGGTGTTAGACACAGCAGTGAACAAACTTATGAAATCTGTCCTCAAAGTTTCCATTTCAGAGATAAACCAATTAATAAGTTACTGTGAAATACAAACCTTTAAGGTGGTAAATGCCAAGAAAAACAATTTAAAGAAGATAAAGCATGCCAAGAGAAAGCATATTCTCAGTAGGAAGGGAAGTGACTAATATGAACAGTCCTGAAAGAGAGGAGCACACAAACAGGAAGATGGAGGAGTAAACAAAGAGGGAGGTGAAGGCCCAGGAAGGACACAAAAGCAAAAGGAATTCCAGGACAGAAGCCGCACAGTGGCTCTCAAAGCAACCAGTCCAGACTGGAAACAGCAGAAGGCCCTAGAAGACACATTTATGTACTGATCAGTTTGGGGTTTGTGTTGGCATTTATGCATGTGTTACTGCAGACTGCACTTAGGGCCTCACGCACTCTTGGCAGGCACACTGGCACTAAGCTCTTATGTTGAACCACTTAGAGTACTTTTTAGTTTACTCTTAGGTCTCCTTACGTTCCTTACCAAGGCTGCTTTACACTAGAGTGCTATGGTGCAAGCAGGCTTGAGCTTGTGACATTTCTGCCTCAGCCTCCTGAGCCGTGGGGATTACAGGCCGGTGCCAGCAAGCTTAGCCAGTTCCATACTCTTATGTGTTTCAACTGAGAGACTTTAAAACCCGAGAAAAGCAAACACTTGAAACAGCAGTAAGTACACAGAAAACTAATCTTATCAAATTGAGAAAACAACACAGCAGCAATGGCATTAATCAGCATTCTATAACAGTAACTATGAGCCGCACGTGTTCTTAATAGTAACCAACTTCTTCCTGCTTAAAAGACGTCTGTCTTTAAACTGCTTCAGTTACTAAATAAGTGTGAGTACTTCATGTCTGTGCTATCAAGGACCCAGAGACAATTTTAAAGCACACCCTTGTATGATGAGTTCTATCACATGAGCACTCTGGGCACACTGAGTTGTCTCCTCTGGGTCTGCTTAAGGTGCCTTACGAATTTTTTTTAAAAATTTAAAAAAATTTTTAAAAGGAAAAAAAAGACATCCTTTCTCTTTAAGTTCCCTTTTCCTATAATCAGTTATTAACATTTGGATATGTGTCCCACCTGGAGTGTTTTTCTAGGAATGCATATGTTTGGCCCTTTTCCAACAAAGCAGAATAGAACTTTGTAGAAATTACCAACTACAAGAGGGACTTTCCTAAAAATCACAAAATACTACCTTAGTACAATTCCTTGGGGCCTCATTAAGAGGTCTAATTTTGTTGCTATTTTGAGATAGGGTCTCCTGTAGCTCAAGTTGGCCAGGAACTGGCTGAAGTTGAGCTTAAACTCCTGAATATCCTGCTTCTATCTTTAGGATACTGGTAGGACAGACCTGTGTGGCACCATCCTGGCTTAAAGTGGTGTTGAGGAGCAATTCCTGGCCTCTGGTATATTAAGCATGAACTCTATAAACTCAGCCTCATGCCAGCCACTGTGTGAAAGCACAGTGATGTCAGAAGTGACACGGGGGTGTCTAGCTCTTTCTTTTTTTGAAAGTCCACCTAAACTATAAACTACAAGCCACCCAATCTGGAAGGCACACCTTTATACATTAATATCTAGCAGTAACGGCTGTTAATACAATTTGTTTTATGACTTCTTTGAATTTACAGTTAAGAATGAATTCCTACAACATTCTATAAAAGCTGGGGATAACATAGCTAGACTGTGTTGGAAAGCATCCCCTCCCTTTGGAGGAGCAGCCCTATATAGCCCCAGGAATACAGGTCAAACATCTGAGGTTCCCTGCAATGATCATACCCAAGCTCCTCATCTTACAAAGGGGTGCTAAGTTCCAGAGAACTGATGCAACCTCTTCCTGTCATATTCTGGGCTGCACTGGCTGGAGGGAGGCATTCACTCCAATAGCAGGCATTTACGTCATTTGGCATATCTAACAATGTCCAGACATGCCACTGACCACTGCAAATGTTTCCTGGTCTTTTTAATACTTTTACTAATACCTACTAGTTTGTGAAAAAGAAAAAGAACCTTTGCCTTTTTTTCTTACAGAAAAGTAACAAACTTCTGCCTACTAAGTAGAAACAGTTTAGCAAAGAGTCTTGTATCAAAAGGAAACACTTACCTCACAGCTCTGCCATCTGTTTGGAATATTTGGCCTTAACTTCTGTTCACAAACTACTTTTCTCATTTCTTCAACCGATGGATCAGAAGGTACAAGATCATAATAAGGCAACTGGTAGTCTTCATGGATTCCTGTATTGGTTGAAAAAGTCCAATTTAATCCACTGCTGCCCTGTCATGGAAGGATTACTTGTGAGGCTCGAGTAATTACAGTGTTACATTACACTGGTTCATGATTCCTCAGGGAAGTAGAGCTCACAGCTTTCTTTATCTAACCCACATCTGGAGCAATAACCCACCCACCTGAGGCATCACCATGAGAGTGATGTCAACTTGACAAAATGTAGAATTACCTGAGAGAGAGGCCTCTGGACATAGCTATGAGGAATTATATTTGATTAACAGAATTGACACAGGAGGACTCATTTTATCTTAGGCAAGGGATGCTAGAGTGTATAAAATAGACAAAGCAAGCTGAGCACACATGTACTCATTGGTCTCTGCTATTGATGGTAGATGTGAAATGCCTAGCTCCCTCAGGCTCTTGCCACTGTGACATCCCTGCATGATAGGACTGTAACTTGGAACTGTGAGTCACGATAAACCCTTTTTCTCTGATACTACTTTTGACAGAGAATTGTATCACTGCAACAGAAAAAGAAACTACGACAACTTTGAGCCTCATGTGCTATGATGACCAGGTTGAGATTTTGACTATAACTCTATTAGGTAGAAGATGAGATCTTACTGTGATTGTAGTCTCTCACTGGATACATGGATATAGTCTTATAAGGAACTGTGAATCCCACAAGGTTAGCTTAAGATACAAATCTCTTCCTTCTGCTTGTGTCTGTAAATAACAGGTCCTATTTGCTACAATACCAAACGTACTCTATCTCTCACTGTCTAAAAATCTTGAAGTCCTAGGACCTAGCCAGAATGCCTAAGCCTAAGAGACAGTGTTTTGAGCACACACTGACAAGTAAGTTCTCAGCCTAATATAAAACCAAAAGTTAAAACAAACTTAATCTAAAAAGCACCCAATGTTAATGCAATTACCATTATATAGATCTTCAACAATCAAGCTGTACAAAAACAGTAACAGTCTTTAAAAAGGGGGGGGTTGTTTTGTTTTGTTTTAAGTCGTTTTAGCGAAGTCCATACTAGAAACAGTTTCTCAGTTGTCCTTTCAAGTAGGCAAGATGATAGCAAGAGGCTGGGTTCTAAGGCTGTCTGAGACTAAAACAGCAGGAGGAGCAGCTGGGTAAGCTGTGTGTTGGCAGGATGATCTTTTGTTCCCTGTGGCATTCTCAGGAGTCATCTGACAGACTGCCCACTAGAGTTTTAATCAAGAAAAAAGAAAACAACTCTTGACTAACTTCTCATGACAAACTACTGAGGGAAGGACAGTGATTTACCACCAATGGAACAGCGTCGAGCAATTTCCCAGAACACTAAGCCCATTGCATAGATGTCAGCACGCTTGAAGGATTCAAAATGTTTCATATTTATGGAATCATCTAGAACTTCAGGGGCCATGTACCTAAAAAAAAAAAAAAGTCAACATTGTAGTCAACTATAAAGCACATTACTTTTGAGCTCGTTCATACACTTTTCCTTCTGGAAAAAACAGATACACAGTCTGTGTTACTATATAGATTAGGCTGGCTTAGAGATCCATCAACCTCCGCCTCATAAACACCAGAGTGGATTAAAGATGTATACTACCAAACAATGGAATTTTTTTCTCTTTTTATTGTGGTTCTGCTGTTTTAAAAAAAAATGATTTACACTTCCTACAAAAAAATTTCCCAAGTACATAAGGAACAAAATGAAAAAAAAATCACCCTCTTACCGTGTCAACACATGGGTCAGTCCTTCAGACACCTCCCTTTACACAGACACACATAAAATAACACGTGACTGAGATCATATCAAATGCAAGCAAAATATTAGGTATCTAAACCAGTTTGCAAATTAACGATGTTGACTAAAACCCATGAAATGCTGAAATGGCGGTTTCATGCCATCTGTCTTCTGATCATGGTTTATGAAAGACACACACAGAACAGCTGTGGCTGTTACAAATACCCTAATGCACCCCACCCTCACGGACTATTTAGGGACCACATATTTTGATCTGGAAGTCTTCTCACCAAAACACTATGAAAAAGGAAAGAGAAAAGGCACTGGGTTCAAAAGTCTCTCTCTTTTTTTTTTTTTTGAGACACGGTTTCTCGTGTAGCCCTGGCTGGCATGTTGCTCTGTAGACCAGGCTGGCCTTAAACTCTGAGATCTGCCTGTCTCTGCCTCCCAACTACTGGAAGTAAAAGTGTGTACCACCAGTGCCCAGCTCTAAAGTTTGCTATAGTGACAGGTCCTACAGACCACTACTGAGGCTCACTCACTGGTCATGAGTTCTCCAAATCCCCAGCAACCTAGAAACTATAAATACAATTTAGACTGACTAAAGTTGCTGCCTTTTTCCAAGTTCAAGGCATTAGTTTTGAAGAAATATTGTGATGCAATTTTTAAACACAGTAAGATTTTGAGTCCAGCATCTCAGCTTGCCAGTCATATGAAGTAGGTCACATTACTAAACCTTAATAGGGTGTTTTTCTCTTTGGAATTAATAGCAATGATGTCTATCTACAGAGGTTCTTTTGAGAATAAATGCGTGAAACAAATATGTATGAAAGTGGATTTAGGAATGCAGGCATCGTAAGCTTCTGGCAAGCCAACAGACTGCATAGATGCAGGCACACAAAAGGACAGCTAGAACATAGTGTGAGAACACAGTTTCAGTAAATGACTCCGGGAGTCACTTATTGTGCAAGACAATGGACTGCACAAACCCAGGCATACAAAAGGACAGCTAGAACATAGTGTGAGAACACAGTTACAGTAAATGACTCCAGGAGTCACTTATTGTGTGGTACCAGGAAGATGTAAGGGTCCCAAGGATCAGATGTTAAGGGAACAGTATATTAAGGGATGTATGTTTTAGGACAGCATACACGAATGTTCTAAGGAAGAAAGACAACAGAAAATATGAAAAAAGGCTTGCTATAGTACAGAAACAGGAAGGATTTAGACTACTGTTAGTTATTATTGTTCTTATAATTAACCTAATTAATTAATGATAATACTTTCTGGAAGGGCTGTCCATCAATAGGCTTGTTTTTAAGTTCAGTAACTAGGCTTCTGAGTAGCAAAACCCCTAAAAGCTTGTGAACAATCTAATAAAGGACCAAGTTTCAGAAGAAATACAGATATGAAAATCAGGAGGGAAAAAGAAGTTAACATTAACCACTATTAAACACCATTTACTCCTAAGTGTACCTTTTAGTGCCTACTCTGTGGTTTGGAGCAATATCAATGGTATCTGTGGCAGAATCATGTCTCACAGCAAGTCCCAAGTCTGCAATACAACAGGTTCCATTTTTCTTCACCAAGATATTCTTTGACTTCAAATCTCTATGGGCAATAGCGGGTTTTCCTAGAAAACCAAAAGTAAGACATGGCTGCTAAACAAGAGATACCATTCACAATTCACTTTTAGATCCAAACCCCTCACTAGTCCCAGTGTGAAAGCACTTGAGCTACATCACCTATAACAACTAGACTATTACTAAACTCAGCAAACCACTGTGTCAAAAGGGATGAAACTGTTTAAATCTTCAGACAACATAAATCTAAGAACTAAAACACCAAGGTGAAAAAGTTGTTGGTTTGTTGATCTCTAAGTAAACTTTCAGATTTCTTATAGTTTCATTGGAAAAAAACATTCAAATTTTAAAAAGCTACATATCTCCAGTTAGGTTTCATGATTTGAATATATATTATACTCACAAAAACAATAGTTTAAATAACAGAAATGTAGAAAGTGTTACCTTGGGTACCAACAATTTCCATGTGAAGATGGGCAAGACCACTTGCCGTGGACAGAGCGAGTTTGATCATTCCTTCCACAGTAACAGTGTATCTATTCAAGTAATCGAAAAGGGATCCATGCTCATGATAATCTGACACCAACCACAGCTGAGTCCACGTCCCATTGTCTGCACATCAGAACACATACATTTCAGTCGGGCTGCTGAACACTCGCACTTTTCACTATTGCTCTTGAACACACACCTGCAACATGATACCACCTTAACTCTGCATGAATTCCTTCCATATTTTCTTATATTTAGTTATTCTATACTTTTAGGTGCATATTTCAGATCCTCAGAGTATCTCTCTATTTGTGAGATAAAACAATGATAAATAACTCCATTTAAGAGAAAAGGAATCATATTCCAACAATGTTTACTTCCTCATTCTACAGAGACAGTAGCAGAGCTGGGACTCCTTAGTGCCTAAGGCACCCGGGCCGGATTAGTTCACGATCAGTGCTGCTCTGGAGGAACAAGGGCAGCAGCAAGTGGACATAAGAAATGTCTGGGGAGCCAAGTATGGCTGCAATAGCATGTGACGAAACTGAAGTGAGCTTTGGTGAGAACTGACAAGCTTTGGTGGCAGACTGTACAGTTCTCAAGGATGCCAAACAAGATGATCATAATTTCAATGCTGAAATCTCAGAAAAACAAGAACAGTGGTGTACCTCTGATGCTGAAACAGGAACTAAAATGTTAGAAGAGAAGGCTAAAGAGACTAGGACTGAACCTCATTGTACACAGTGATTTGGAACCTAAACAACTTGAAATGTGGGTGCTAAGAGTTCCTGGTAAACTGATGCATACATCTGAAATGTAACATTAAGGTCAACGGTTAGGTCCCTAGGCTACATTGGTCCAGTAAATACTATTTAACTTAGAAGTAGATGGAAAAACAAGAAACAACACAATTCAGTAAAATATATACCCTTAAGTCATGTACTAGCTAGTTTTATGTCAGCCTGACACAAGCTAGAGTCATTTGGGACTCAGGAAACTCAACAAAGAAAATGTCCCCTCTAAGTTGGCCTATGGACATGCCTGGAGTGCACTTTTTTTGATTAATAAACCATGGGAGGGCACTTATTGTGGGAAATGCCATCCCTACACTGGTGGTCCTGGGTGCTAAAATAAAGCAACCTGAGCCAGTCATGGGGGGCAAGCCAGTAAAAAGATGTCTGTCCATGGCCTCTGCTTTATTTAGTTCCTGCCTCCAGTTCCTGCTCTGACTTCTTTTGACATGGACTGTGACTATGATATGTAAGCTGAAGTAAATGTTTACGTTCCCAGTTTGCTTTTAGTCAGGGTGCTTTACTTCAGTAATAGAAAATATAACTGAAGCAAGTTATGCTGACCCAGGCAGGAACCCAGGGTCTATGTGCTATTGATTGCATGGCCTCGGATAACTTTCTCAATGGGCCTACGTTTCTTCTTTTACACAAGAATAACTCTTAAGATGAACAACTCTTGAAGACTCTTAAGAGGTTTAAAGAGAATACAGAACTAGATTTCTTTTTCAAGTAGTTAATACAATGTTTGTCACATAAGAATTTAAAATGTGCTGTTCCCTACAGCTATAAACAAGAGAAAAAAGGAAACATAAATAAGATCTATATTTTGTAGGCACATGCCTTTAATCCTAACACTTCGGAGACAGAGGCAGAGGCCAGCCTATTCTACAGAGTGAGTTACAGAACAGCCCAGCTACATGAGAAATCCTGTCTTGGGATAAAAGCAAAAACTCCAAACCAAAACCAACCAAAAAAAAAAAAAAAATGGGGGTGGAGTAGGGTGGGGAAGAGTGTCAAAACTGATAGGGCTTTATAATCTGGGGAGAGTCCTTTCTTTCTTTTTAATTTTATGTTACGTTCCAGTATTTTCCCTGCATGTATAGCAAAATTACCACTTCTGTGTCATAGAGGCCAGAAAAGAGCGATGGATCCCCTGGAATTGGAGTTACATAGAGACAGATGAGAGCCATCATGCAGGAGCTTAGAGCTGAACCTGGGCTCTTTAGAAGAACATTCAGTGTTCTTAATCAGTGAGTTTTCTCTTTAGCTCCATGCAAAGTATTTCTTGTTACTGCCAAAAGAACTCACGAGAAGGAGCCCCGGCGGCACAATCAGTTAGTGTGTGGTACTTATATTTATGTCAGCGCTAGGCGTAAGAACTCAAGAGATTAGTGATTCTAGAGTTTTTTGTTTGTTTATTTTTGTTGTTGTTTTTTCCTTTTCTTTTCTCAACTGTTCTTCATGCATTCCCTAAAGTCCTTTTCTTGGTATGGGCACACCACTAGCTCATGTGCATGTCTGTTAACCATAACTGTTCTGAAAGACTCAAAAACACAACAGCTAGAGAACACGACAGGAAAGGGAGATCTCCTGAAGTATCTAACCAGAGAGGAAGAAGGAAGAGAGTGCTCATACAGATAGAACTGCACAAAGGGCTGAAGAGATAACTCAGCATTTAAGAACCAATACTAGTTGTGAGGATTCAGTTCACAGAACGCATATCAGGCTCACAACTGCCTACACCACCAGTCCAGGAGAACCTATGCATCTGGACTCCTTGGGCACCTGTACTCAATCACACTTACCCTCACACAGATATACTTACATACATATAATTAAAAATAAATATTTTTATTTATTTTTTAAGGCTGGCCTAGGCAAAAGTAATCAAATCAAGAAGATGAAGATAAAGAAAAAGAGAAGTAGGATGGAAAGCTTAGGTTCTGCCCAGTACACCTAATAAAGAAACAATAATGAGGCCAGTCAGTTCCTATCATAACCACCAGATGACAGCATCCACTTGACTGCAGCCTGAACAAATGACACTTCAGGGCACAACAGGTTCAGTGGTTTGCACTTGTAGGCTGTAACTTGAAACATGCCTAATAGAAGCCTGAAAGAGGTTTAAGCTTCAAATGCAAATGAGTCACCACCATAGTAGAATTTGAAATCACAAATTTGGGTAAGCCCTTTAAAGGAACAATTACTATTTGTAGAATTAGAGCCTTCTTACAAATCAATCAGAATAAATTATCACAGCTAATGAACCAAATTCTTACCCTCACCCAATGTCCGTGCCACCCTCCAAGCAGAACCATTGTTCATTGAAACAGTTGGTGAATGACTTTATGGATAGACTATCTTAATACACA